>VZRU01000009.1:54661-127365 GCA_013398155.1 Pedionomus torquatus | reverse complement strand
ACGTGCTCGTGGATGAGAAGCTCAACATGAGCCAGCAGTGCACACTGGCAGCCCAGAAAGCCAACCACATCCTGGGCTGCATCAAAAGAAGCATGACCAGTGGGTCATGGGAGGTGAATCTGCCCCTCTGCTCTCATGAGACCCCCGCCTGGAGTACTGTGTCCAGCTTTGGAGTCGTCATCACAGGAAGGACATGGACCAGTTGGAATGGGTCCAATAGAGGGCCACGAAGATGATTAGAGGGATGGAGCACCTCTCCTATGAAGACAGGCTGTGAGAGCTGAGGTTGTTCAGCATGGAGAATGTAAGGCTCTGGGGAGACCTTCTGGCATCCTTCCAGTATCTGAAGGGAGCCTAGAGGAGAGCTGGAGAGGGACTCTTTGTCAGGATGCATAGTGATAGGATGGGTGGTAATGATTTTAAATTTTAAGTGGGGAAATTTAGACTAGGTACTAGAAAGGAATTCTTTACTGTGAGAGTGGTGAGACACTGGAGCAGTTGCCCAGAGAAGCTGTGGATGCCCCATCCCTGGAAGTATTTAAGGCCAGGCTTGATGGGGCTTTGAGCAACCTGGTCTAGTGGGAGGTGTCCTTGCCCATGGCAGTGGGGTTGGAACTTGATGATTTTCAAGGTGTCCCTTCCAACTCTAACCATTCTATACTTGTATGATCTTTGCAATTTATTGGCTGACCTATATTTTTAGCCTTATTCTGAGATGCAACTTATATTGTAACATATTATTGCAAAAGTGTTTTTTCTATCTCACATGCACAGTCCCTTGCTCCCTAAAAGCAATGGAAATTTTACTGAGGTCATTAGGCTGTTTTTCTGCTGTTCATATATGCACAAACTTGATAGGCAATATAGTCTAGGTCAAAAACTGTTGGGAGCTTTATGAGTTTGGAGGAGTTGATGTGGCAGTTGATGCCTTGAAAGAATTTTTTTCTTTGCGCAGTGTACCAGCCCACAGCTGAAGCACAGGTCAGACAGCAGATGTAATTCTGTTGTACAGAAACCATGTCTGTACTATGGAGAAACCAGGTGGTCTGTGCTCACAACTAAAAGTGCTGTACTATATGTATAATGGCATATCTGTTACTAGAGAAGGTGAAGAAGCATCATTATTAAAGCATTAAAACCATAGCAACAGAGCAATGGTGTTTTTATCAGTGGTGGAGATTAATTCTCTCTTTTTATCATTTGCTATGCTTTGCTGCTTGCAGAGTTGCTTCAGTACTTTCCAGCTATGTGGAACCTGGAAAGACTGGCTTCTGCTGCAACATCTCCAGTGCTTCCTCCCACTGCTTTGTGCCTGAAACTGGAGGAAAAGAGAAGTGGTATAATGTTTTGAGAATAAAGTGAAGTTCAGTGAGGTTTTTTTTCAATAGTCTACTGACTGTTCTATGTATTTCTGGACACAATATAAAAATTGGATGAGGCCAAACAGACTTAGGGAGAATGGATTGTGGAAGGTGACCTGAAGGTACCTGGGAGAGCCTGAGTTGTGTTACATGATTAGTATAAGAGGAGAAGTTGCTTTGTTTTGCAGCTGTTTTTACAGAAAAGTGGTCTGGAATTTGAAAATTATATTTAAAACAAAGCAAAAAGAAGACCTGATTTGTGTCAGTAAGACATTAGTGCAAAACTGCTGTAAAGTGGACATTCACCTTTAAAGTAAAGGAAAAGTCCTACCAATTATATCTGAAAAGATACAGACAATTCTAGTGGATACAGTGCAGTCCTGCAGGGTTATACAGCTAAATGAATCATGCTGTAATTAAACAGAATTTATTTCAGAAGTTGTCTTGTGTTCTAAATGTGAATTTAAAGATCAGTTTTCAAATTCTCCACAAAACCTTCTGTTTGCCTTAGGGATGCTCCCTCCAAGCATCTTAAGCAGAGATTTCCATATAGTAAGTGAAAATACATTCATCTGGTGTTATGAAATGTGACAGGTTCCAAGTTGTTTAACGTTACTACCTGAATATTTTGAAAAAAAATATTTCTTCCCTGGCGGAAGGTCAGTAGCACCTATAGAAGAAAGTGATTGAGTTTTCAGATGAAAACTGAGGCCACAACTAATATGCATGCTGGTGAGATCTAGATTATTCCCACTTTCCTTTACTCCTCATTTCAAGAGGGAAACGTCATTCTCACTGTTACAGAAAGGAGGGCAGAAGAATAAACCAAACTGTGAAGTCCTCCAGGTGATGAAGAGGTAAAAGAGGGAAAGAGAGAATTGATGGGGAGAATGGAGTAGGTAGGGGAAACAAGCTATTTTGCTCAATGGAGAGGTTCTAATCCTATTTCTAGCTGATATAAATCAAGATACATAATCAATGTGTTGTACTTCTCTAAGGCCTCAAAAAAAAAAGCAACAACCAAACCTCTTTTTTACAGCCAGACAACTGGAGTTGTCAAGTTTTCATTGTTTGCCAAAGACCAAAGTGAAGTTAAGGCGTAGCGTCTTGGCTTCCTGGCAATAAGCTGAATGTCCTCTCTAATAAGACTGTTCCAATCAGAAAAGATCTCTACAATATGGATGTTAAAAATAGAGTGTCGGAAGATAGTTTCTGAGATAAAGAGAAACTGGATTGTATTCCCTTCATAGGAAAAGGTCAGTAGATGGAAATAAAATATGAAGTCACAGAATTATTTCACACTTCAGCACCTAAAAGCATTATTTTCCTTTCCACTTAGGTTGTGGATTTTTTTTTTTTTGCCAGTGCTGTTTACTAAAATTCTGGCCTACCTGGCAGCTCCCGACAAAAATTTCCCCTGTTCAAAACACATGGTTTTTCACAGTGTTATAAATGAGTTAAAAGATGCATTTCTAGATTTCTGCCTCTTTAACAACTTTGTCTGTTTGTAATCAAGTGAAAAAATGTATTTATGGGAAAACTTTATTTATGGAATCAAGAACTAAGTGAAAGAAGGTTTGAGGATGATATAATTTTTGCTAATTAATTTAATTTTAACTTGGTCTTTGAATCTTTTCTCCTCTCTAGCTTTCATGCAGTAGTATTCAGTTTATTCTTGCTACATTAAATTTCTAATGTAATCTCACACTAAATGAAAGAGCATTCAAATGAAGCAGAATTTTCAACATATGCTTCTGCTACCTTTTGGTTAAAACTCTGCAGAGGTTTTTTGGTTCCCTTCTGCTTGCTTTTTGCTTTGGAGACAACAACTGTCTGATCGATATCTTCCTAGAGGTTCCAGTGTACTGTATTTTGTGTTTGCACTCAGCTGAGACAGAAGACCATCCTGTGCTGAGGTGCACTCTCTTATGTTCCTTGTAGTTGTGTTTTAGAGTTTCACTTTTGCATTCAGGAAAAACAGGCTACAAAGGTCTATTTTGACATCAAATTTTCTAATGCTTTTGATTTCATGCCCTTACAAACTTCCATGTTGCCTGTGGTTTTGTGAGCTGTTTTACTTTAAAGCAATGCTTTTGTGCAGCAACTTTTCATTCTTGCTACAGCTCCAAGTGTTTCAATGTTTAGCATAATACGTATGTTATGCCACACAAGACTGATCAATAACTATCCTGTCAATAAAAATAGAAGCTAACTTTGCAGAGAGTTCTCATAAAGTTCCACTTGGTTAAAACAGTTGGGATATTTTAAACCAGTTTATGTGAATTACTATCAAATACTTTTATAATTAGAAAGCCAGTTAGGAAAAGAGCTACACTTAAAGGAAAAAAAAAAGAGAAGAATTAAAAAAAAAAAAAGAAAGAAAGAAAGGTTTCTTCTTTTAGGCTGCTTAGGCTTGATCTGGGAACTTATCCAGAAAGAGTCATGACACATCTGGCCAGTTGATTTGAGTGCCCACAGTTCTGAAATCTGAAACATTCATCCTTGCCTGAGATGTTATAATAGCGGAGGAGTACTGGCATGGCTTTGTGGCTGTGTCACCATGATCTCATAATGTGATAATTCTCTGTTCTTGTACTGGGAAAGGCTTCGTTGTGATGGTTGAGTGAGGAATGTTCTATGAATGCTATCAGTGTGAGGGTGGAAGCAGTCTGAGGAGGTCCTTGTATGGGGTTGGTGGTGTTCTACCATGACCGTAATGTAAGGATTATGGGGTCACATACTTAAAACACTAACAGAGCCAACTGGTTGTTAGTCTTTCCAGTGCTAGAGCACAATTGCCTCCCTGTTTTATATAGGCAAATAATTTATTTCCAAGATGAAAATTAGTGGCAGCTAATGAATTGCTCAGTAAATAGCCTGGAGGACCCTGGATGAGTCACAGTTGTCCAGCAACATGACTATAATACACAAAACTTCTCCACCATTCACGGCTCTTCCGCTATCCATGATTTATTTCTTTTCCATGATTTTAAAATCACCTAAGTTTTCTTAGCCTTGAAGAAATAGTAAATGTTTTTTTTTTCTACAACATACATGTATTAATAACTTGAATGAAATGTAGGGTTTTCCCAGCTAGAATTTAACTGTGGACACTTAAACTAACATGAAGGATGCTTGCGTATGACTTGTGCGTTGTGGTGTGCTGCATTCCTGAGGAAGAAGTTGAGCTCTGACTAAAAGGAGAGATAAATGCTTTCAGCAGAAGGATGGAAAGTGGTTACTCAATGCAAGTGACATACAATCAAAGATGAAGTGGCAGAAGAGAGGGTCTGAGACTGTCAAAAGTATTTTTTCTAACTTAATTATATACCATGCACTAGGGTGGAGGAGGTTTCTTCAGAAGGCAGGTGGCCTGTCATGTTTGTGAAGTTTTCAATTAGAAACTGATTACAACAAAGAAATTATAGACATTGTTTGGGGTTTAGCTCTAACTATTTATTTCAAATTACTTTTGTCTTTAGAAAGAAAGGGTCATTTCATTTACATAAAGAGTGACTCTGTATTCCTTGATCTTACTTGCATAAGAGCATGAACAGTGCTATTAACTTTGAAAGACCCAGTTCCCATTTTTTATTGTGTATTTTATTGTAGTTGTTCTGGAACACCGATACAAAGAGTTTGCACAGAATCAGTGCTAATGGGTAAACATGAATTATATGTAAAATACAGCACAATTCTAGAATGGTTTTAAGAATAAATTCTTATCCTTTTTGTTTAAATCAGCAGGGTAATGGTATATGTCAACATATGTATTTGATTTGGACACATTTTCTGTTCTGGACCACCTCCTATTCTTTCTTAAGAACCAAGAGTGAGTGATCTCATACTATGGATTTCCAAATGGTGCTAATTAAGGATTTTTCCTGCCAGGTGCTCAACATGCTCTGCCCTTATTGCTTTCAGTTGTGGTTGAGGGCATGCTACATTCTCTGGGCTACAACTCTGTTGCTTATGAGTTTAAGTTAGTGTTGCCAAAGGGAGTACAATGTTAGAAAATAAACAGCACTGAGGTTTACTTTGAGAATCCCCTGAACTGGCTGGCTTTTTTTTTTTTTTTTTTTTTTTCTCTTTGGGAATATCAAATTCTACATCTGGAAAATATCAGTGTGACACATAAATGCTGTCTGACCACTAATGTCACAGAACACTCTTTATATACAACTTGTGGGAAATCAATTTTATCTTAAAAGACTCAGGATCTGAAGTCTCCTACTGACTTAAGAGCTCTCTGGAGCACTATCTAACTCTGCTTTCCTTCTTGTAACATGATCCAACCTTTGTTTCAAAACTCAGTGCTGTAGCCAATTAATTATCATGTAGTTTCCTGATAAAGCCTCAAATAAGCTGATCCTTGGAAACAGTATTGTGTATGGTTATTACTGGCAGCTTCCTTTGTTTCTGAAAGCTGCAGTGTGTGCTTTTTACTTTATTTTAAGAAAAAACAGATCAGAAACGTGAAATGTAGTAGATTGTTGATTTTTTAATTTAAATTGTGTATGTGAGGTGTCTGGGAATCAAGAAAGGGGTGTGTTTTCTGCTTCACATTTTTCAGCAAGTTAACAACTTGCAGAAGGTGTAATCACGAGAGAAAAATCTTTCTTCTTATCCTCTGGGGACCTAGTCTGTATCCAGAGAACCAGGTCTCTTGAAGGACAGAGATGTGAGAGAGAAGAGGTAAAAGCTTTCTGGTATTCATGCTCAGGCATGCCAGAGTCCAGCGCTTAGGAGATATCCTCCCCATTGATGTGGGTCAGCCAGCAGGAGTTGGAGAATGGATCAGGAGAACTAGGCATGATGGTAAAATCAGTGCTGCAGCTTAATGTGTGGATTATTCTTTTCATCATCCAATATCTCTCTAGGGGGAAAGACTTTCTACATGTTTAGCAAACACTGGAAGGTAGAGCTCTTGCATTTCCTTAGTAATGGAAAAATAATATGTTTTCTTGAAGAAAAATACGGTAGAGAAGAGGGTACCCTGCTACATCTGGTTTCCTATTGTCCTGGTTTGAGGTAAAAACACCTATATATTCTTGCTGGGTTTTACATTTAGAATTCTGCTTTGGCATTTCCAAATCATCATACGAGGAGGTCCCTATTTAAAAGGCATGACAGCTATGACAGCTGGGAAAAGCTAACTGGTGCTGATATCCCACTGATAAGAAAAGAAAGTATTCCTTTTGCAATTGGAGAAGTTTGTGGTGTTTTTTGTTTGTTTGTTTGTTTGTTTTTTTTTTTTTTTTTTCTTTTGGCTGTTTTTATGTTTCCATTTTGGTGTCTCTAAGTAGAAAAGAATATTTGCATTTCAGAGGGAGAAGAAAGCAAGACTTGTTCACCTTTAGTGAGTGGTTAGTGCTGCAAAGCTACTTTGCAAAATATGTGTTTGGATTTCCATCTGGTTTTGTAAGTGCCAGCCCTCTGTGTTCAATAGTTTGAATTTCTTTGGAGTGATGCTCTTAAACATGGTGGGGTGCTTTTTTCCTCAGATAGTACTGAAAGAAGAGTAGATCACTTGAAATACTTCTCTTCTGGTATCCACATGAAATTACATCTACTTAATCAGCTCATTTTGTATATACAAATATACAAAGCATCTACTAATCCTTCAGGACTTAGCTTTTTTTTTTTTTTTTTTTAAAGGATTTACCTTTTATCCTTTTGCCATGAAGTTGTGATTAGGCCAAAGCTCATGCATTAAGTGGTCTTGAGGTGAAATGAAACGCTTCAAAAAATGGTCTTGCAGGAAGTGATGTTTCCTGTGGTGCAAATGACAGTCTTGCTTTATGTTGTACAGTTCAGTTGCTATAGCAGAAGGATATTATGAAGTGCTGCATTGCTTGAGGTCCTGTTGTTTTGGCCCAGATATAGATCAGCAAAATCCTTGGACAACAGAGTTAATTAAAGATCTGATGATGCTTCTGAAAAATAATGGTGCCTGTCCTTCATTTCCAGTGGTTAAAGGCAGACATCCATACAATTACCAGAGAGAAACTGGTACTCTATATTAAAAATGCAAGCTATACTTACAGAAACATGTCTATGTGGTGTTTATCTTTTACTTTAGCACAGTGAATGTAAGCCATGTTACACCTACCCTACAGGAATGTGCAAATTCAGATGCTCATAAATAGCAGATGTGCTATTTTCTTGCAACTTGATTGAGGATTTTGCTAACTCAGTTTTCCCATGACCTTTGGTACTTCAGACTCAAAGCTTCTTTACCCATTAACCTGAGAAGCCATGATTGGTGCTGTAAAAATGATATTTGAATTTCCAGCCTTGCTTAACCCAGGCTAGAGTGACAGTGCTCTGCAGTTCAGTCTGAGCCTTGGCTAATGCAGTCCGGAGGAAAAAATTGTTTATTTGTTGTAACAGGACTTAGCTTTGATCTTCTCTAAGGAGGTGCTTCTCTAAGGAGGTTTGTCCCACAGCTTCAAGTAATTCTCGTTTTGTACAGTTAAAAAATGTTTTATCCAAAGAATTGATCCAACTTCTTTGATATCTAACTGTGATTAGATGAACATGATGATTGCTTTGTGAATGTCCCAACGAAATATAAAAAGGGAGTTCACATTAAACACTCAGGTGAAAATATAGCCATGCATTGAAAATGGCAGTGGCCACATCGTAGAATTCTCACAAAGCACAGGAACAATTTCCAATGACGCTATATAGCAAGTGGTAATAAATTTTTAACAAGAGAGTATAAAAGGAGTTCAACTGAGTTAATAAGGACAGCAGCACATAGAAACACTCTGAAATTCAAAGTTCAGTAATCAGACAAATGAAAGACCATTTGGAGTGTCTCTCTGTCATTGCATTACCAGACCAGCGGTTAAATACAATTTTCTCGTCACTTAGTAGTAAGCTTCACACAACAAAGGAGTAACAACAGAGGTGGCCGATCTCTTTCAGTACCTCTGAGCAAGGTAAATGAAAAGTACTGTGATGAGTTATTTTCCTTTTCTTTTAATTTATTTTCCCGGTCATAGCAAAAAACTTAGTAAAATCTACTCCCACTCAAATTGGATTTTACTGCATTGCTTCTGTAATCTTGCGGTCTGCTTTGGAAAGAAAATACGTTGCTGAATGAAGGTATACAAGTTATTATTGAATAACTTGTAGCTTTTTCAGAACAACCTCTCCATTTTAAAAATTTAAGCCATAATTAAAATACATTTCTGGACTTAGATTCTGTTTGAGGCCAGCATGGAGAACTTCAATGAGCAAGCAGGGGTTTCTACCAGCTATGACCTCAGTGAAGTCGCAACATTCCTGCTGTAAAACTCAGATGCTATCTTAGGTGATAAATACATTTGAGCAGCAGGGAAAGATTAAAGTTGTCTGGAGAAGAGCAGTTTAGCCAAAATGTTGAGTAACTAAATGGGGCAGCCCCTGACTTCCTGGAACAAGGTACAGTGATGCATTTATTTAGCCACCACAGTGTCATCTGAGAAGCTCAGCACCGCTGGAACTTGGTCTAGCCTTAGAGCTATTGTGAGAGGGCAAGCAGTGCTGCTGTGGTCTGGTGCCTGAGGGTGCCTGGGTTTAGCTCCAAGAAGCTGTAACTGGCACTCTCTTTATAAGCACTCTCTTATGTTTGCACACGAAAATTTAAAGTTTCAGTAAAGCATTTCTGGAAAGTTTTCCCCTACAGGCTTTCAGTTTAAAATAGTGTTTTATGATCAGGATTCCACTTTCTTTGAGATGAATGATAGCATTTCTGGTAATTTCACGGCCTGTTGGAAACCAGATCCAAGTTAGTATGCAAGTTGTCCCGCTGCAGTACAGCTTATATCTAAGCTCTGCTGAAAGAGAATGTATAAACCCAGTGTTTTCTAAAGCACTTTTGAGGGTACTGTGGTGTTGCATCAAACACCTATTATTTTCACGCATGTAGACAAGGCTCGCGTGCTACCTGGTCTGTGGAGTACTGATTGGGAGGGAAGACTCAGTGCAAATGTGTTCAGTGTTTCCACGCTGCCAAATGAAGATGACTGGATTTTGTCTGGGAGAAGCTTGACTGAACACTCCTACTGATCCAGCTGGTGCTGGGGAATATCATGTATATTTTATGATCTGTTAGGGAATGCAAATGAGTCCCCACAGAGGTTTATCTAACTAAAACGGGACTGAGGTAGAATGTAGGTGCCTACTTCAGAACTCTGCAGATGTTTATATCTGCACCTTTTGCCTTCCTCCTTTCACAGATCTCCTTTTCCTAATCAGACAGGAGACATTGGCCACTCTGTGCTAGGTCCATTTCTGGTGATCCTAATTTCTGAAACAAACTGGTTTGATTAGCCACAGATAAAGTACCGCTGTGTCTGCTCCAGTACAAAACTCAATAGATAACATGTGGAAAAACTTCAGGGCATGGTTCCAAAGGACCTTGGCTGCATCAAGTGCAGGACATTACTGATGTGTCCTGGAATTTGGATTAGGGAAGCTTCTGGGAGAACTTACCAAGGATGATGTCTGACAGAAAACTGAATTTGTGTAAAATGAGTGTGCACCTTGTGTGCTGTTCTCCTCAGACCAGCAGTCACCTCTGTCTGCACCTGTTGCACCTACTGCTCCTCTTGTCCTCCTCAATGTGCAACAATCTCTGCCTTCTTAAAACAATTTATTCCTTAAGGGTCACTGCCTGTGCAGAGCCTTGACACAGCCCTCCTGGCTGTGCCTTGTCTTCATCAACAGTTTTGGGGAAGAGACAGGGACATTCTGAAAGGATATGGGTCCATCTGCATCGCCTTATTCTGTTTTCCAAAGGTCTGAGTTTTTGAGATTTTAATACCAGTAGTTCCTTTGAATGGATTTTATTATCCAGCCCATGGCCCGTGCGAGGGGAGGTTTTCTGGAGGCATTTTCCTGGAATGCCTCCTGGCTACACAAGAAGCCAGTTTCATAGTTTGCTGGTTATTTTGGATCCACACTGATGTGCCTAGTTATTTCCAATATTGTGTAAGGATTTGACAGATAACTTGAGGGACAGCATTCCAAAGTCTTGTTTTATGTATTATGAACTTAATTCAGCAAAGCCCCCATTCTTGGTAGTATTAAAGGCTAGGCTGGATGTGGCTTTGAACAACCTGATCTAGTGGGAGGTGTGTCTGTCCACGGCAGGGGCTTGGAACTCAATGATCTTTAAGGTCCCTTCCAACACAAACCATTCTATGATTCTATGAAGCGTTATGATTACTTTTGACTGTGTCTTAAAATTAATATACTGTTAATACCTTGATGGAGAAAGGTCTATGAAAGGAAACCTATAAATAGCACTGTAGTTAGACCCTTGGAGTTCTCTTTGATTACAGTGGGCTGTGACTAACATCTCCCCTGAGCTGGGATGACATTCAAGTGAACATCTCGAGGATTAAAGGGGCAGGGTGAGTCAACTATCTCAATTGTTACCTGTTGAGGAACATCTATGCAATATTTACTCTAAATGGAAGAAGAGGGAAATTTTAACTATAGGCTAGCATCTCTTTCCTCCACCTCTCTAACTATCTATGTGTTTCTGATATACGTATTAGCTTTTATGGATGTTCATATATTTTACTGGATCCAAATATTTTCTGTCTCCTTGTCAGTATGTTTATGTGTTTTTGTGTTCATATACACACATATGGATTTAGGAAAAGGAGCACCTATAAGTTCACTGGAGTCACCCTGTGAACTGACCTTGGTCATAGCAGTTGAAGACTCTTCAGATGGCATGTGTTTACACAAATATAATGATTTAGGATACTTTATATTAAGTTAGTCTGAAACTTGTAACTTTTGAATCTGTAATTAAGTTGCTGTTTAATTATTTTGATAAATCACCTTGTAAATCCTTAAACTGATTAAAGATTAAATACTGCTAAAATTTAACCTCTTGATTTACCTGAAACGGTTAATAAATTTTGAATTGCTGCTAAATCATAACTGTGTCAAACATTTCCATCTGCGATAGCTGAAGAAGGGGTAGGTTGGTATCTTGAAGAAGTGCTGGTTTTGTTGTGCTCAACATCATCACAAGTTTTTAATTGTTCTCCTTAAAAACTTGTGCTAGGTTAATGTATTCAGCTATTATTCATACATTTTCTTATTTTGGGCTAAGTTTGTGTATACTATTTGATTCTATAATAATGTAGTTTATTAATGTGCTAAACTAAACTGGAAAAAGACAGGAAAAGTTTAATCAGAACTAAACTTACATTAGGAAAACAGAATGTATTTTATAATTGTTGTAGTTACAGTATTTTGGTGTGATTTTGTAAAGGGAACTAGAAAAAGCTATTGCTTAGAAGCACCTGCCATGGTATAAAATGGCCTCGTGGACATCATCACACTTATTAACTGGACCTCATGGGGTCATGTGAAAGCTTCTCACCTGTTACTGTGCAAATTTAGTTGGCTTTGCTTAAGTTTCCCTTCATCAGCCTGTAGAATTTGGTTGAAGGTTATTTAATGGTGGTGCCTTTGCAGGGAAGCAGGTAAGAAACGCTCATCCCACTTGCTACTGCAAGTCAGGAGGTGCTTAGCAAGAGGATTGCTGGGGGCAATATCCTCAATTGTTTTAATTAGCTCCATAGAATACTTGACTGCTGAGGTGTTTTTCTGTTTGTTGTTGGGGTTTTTTTAAGCATTGCCTACAGAAGTATTTCAGAATTGTAGCTATACTTGTATAATGTATGTGTCTAGACAACACTATCAGATATTTAATGTTTAGAAATTAGTATGACTAGAATCATAGAATAGTTAGGGTTGGAAGGGACCTTTAGGATCATCGAGTTCCAACCCAGCTGCCCTGGGCAAGGACAAATCTCACCAGACCAGGTTGCTCAAAGCCCCATCCAGCCTGGCCTTGAACACTTCCAGGGCTGGGGCATTCTTTATTCATTTATGAATTTATGCACCGTGTATATTGTTTCACAGTTGTTCATGATTAAAATGTCTCCACCTATTAAGTGAATACTGCTCATATAATGGATTGATGAAAGATTTGTTTGCAGTAAGTAAGGAGAATTAGAATATGAATGTTACAGCTCAAATATTGGGTGATTATAACGGAGTTCAAATGTAACTTTGAATGTTTGCAACTAGACTGAAAAGGTGCCAGTTGTCTCAGCTGGAGGAAATGGTTTGGATAGGTCAGCATTTAAAACCTGAATTCACAAAGTTATTTATTAAGTCCTTGAAGAATTCAGTAATTCTTTCCACTGGTACTCCTGAAATATCCCAGGAGAGAAATTCTGCAGCTCCATGGAAACATTAAAAGATAAAACTTGACTTGTTGGTAACATGGCCTGATAGCTAAATATTTTTGTATTGTAGCCATTGGAATAATGAAAAAATATTTTCTTTTCAGAAAACATGGGAATGGAAAAGAAGTGAAAGCAAATTCTCAGCCATAGCTGTGAGACTTTATGATGCAGATTTAGGAGATCAAGCCCATGCTCTCAAAGATCAGGTCCTTGCCTCATAAAATGATAGTGGGAATTGTTGTTTCTTATTTCAAAAAAGCAAGAAATTATCTAGAATATTCCTTTTCACATTGTTGTAAAAGCTCATTTTTCACAAAGTGCTAAAACAATTTTTATAGCTATCCATCAGTTCTCTAAATCCCCAGTCCTGCAAATATTTTGTACATGTTTAACCTCAGGCAAATAAAGAACTGATTTTAATTGCTTGACGATAAGTGAGTTTGTAAATGCTTTTACAATTTTTTTTCCATGGGGCTTTTAATGGAAAAGTAAGAGACTTAAATAAAAAAACCCCAACACTTCTTGAGGCAGATGAAGAATCATGGGTTCATCACACTGAGATCCTGTAAGAGTCAAGTGTTGCACATACAATGTTTCATTCAAGGTATGGCTTGAAGACTTAAGAATGACTTTGAAATCTTTTTATCCTCTTTGGCAGTGGCTATTCTGTAAGTTTTCATTTCATGTGCCCCACTAATGTACTAGTGTGCCTTAATCATCTCCTTATATTTATGGTGCCTTACAGAGATTATTTCACAAGAAAATTATGCCATGTATGAAGTGAAAGTTGGAGCTCACTGAGGGTTAGGTTCAAGCAAGATTAACAGCAAGTTAGAGTGGAATCTCTGAATTACATATTCTAACAACTTTGTTTTACTCTTGCAGGATTTCCTCTTTTGCTTATTCTTTAATATATGCATAAATGTAAAGACATGTTTTTATACCTATATGTGTTAAATCAAGAGTGAATGGTCCCTTTTCATTGGTTGAATTTATTATTGGTTGTAGTCATTTGGCCTTGGATTTACCCAGGTTTGTGGCAGTAGTTCAGTCTTGAAGAAGACATGGTAAGATCATCAACATATCAGAGAATTACATTTTTCTTTATTAGGCTTCCTGGGTATTCAATAGAAAATTAGTGCCAAGCATCTAGATTTCATTTTGCTGCTTTGTGTCAAGAATAGGAATTTGGAACAAAATTGTTAGCAA
Organism: Pedionomus torquatus; assembly: GCA_013398155.1. Classification (NCBI taxonomy): domain Eukaryota; kingdom Metazoa; phylum Chordata; class Aves; order Charadriiformes; family Pedionomidae; genus Pedionomus; species Pedionomus torquatus. The sequence goes on along the minus strand of VZRU01000009.1, from coordinate 113,525 downwards.
CAAATTATTGTGCTGGCCTGTCCTTTTGCAATCTTAAGACCCTAGTGATTTTCTTGAAGGTCAAGCCATAAAAGAAAATGAGAGACAACTTGCAGGGCAATTGTCTGTCTGCATTAAAGTGGGAATTCCACCATGGCCATTGCTGGAGTGAGCAGATAAAGAGCAATGTAAATAGCTGTATTCTTTAGGATTCTTTAGAATGTAAATAACAGTGTTAGTTATCACTGGCATTGCTTGTGAATCAAGAAAGTAAAAAGAGTGAGGCGAGTGCCCCTAATTTGCTTTTATAGCCTATGTATCTTAAAAATTTGAAATTTCCAGTGTGGAGACTGAAAGTAGCACAGCTGGTTAGTCTGGGGATGAGATGGGATCGCCTGTGGCAGGCCTGGCTGGGGGAGCAGTTTAAGGTAGGGGTGAATATATAACTGCCTATAGATCTATGCAGTCACTTTCCTCAAGAGATGTATGGAAACTTTTGCTTTGCCTCCACCTAGTAATGATGAGATGGTTTATCTGAGGCTACTGAGTCATGGTGCTGACCTGGGTGCCCCAGCACCCACTGCCTGCCACCCCTGCACTGATGCTGCAGCAGCCTAGCTTCTACAGAAATACTGAATTTAATTTCACAACCCTTTTCCAGGGCCAAATTTATGTTAAAGCTCTGATTCAAAGAATGTCCTCACTTTACCTTATTAACACCTGATTTCAGATGAGAGTCCCTATTTTAAAAATCTATTTGGGCTGGAAAAGGAAAGGTTTATGAGGCCTGTTTTATTCTTCCATCTTCACTTAATTGGTCATTATGGCCTTCATTTCGCTAAGTCCTTACGCAAATTATGCTAAGTGGGGAAAAAAAAAAGTAATTTAAGCTTTCAAAACAATTCTGTGTAATAATTTTGTTGGTACCTTGAAAATACAAAATATTTTCTTCTCACTTTCTCAACAAGCTTTTCAAAAACATGTACTCAGTTTATTCAAGTTTTTTCCCTAGAGGAAGGTTCCACTGATTTAAGTGGCAATTTTGCATGAGAAGAGAATATAGTTGCAATTCTTTATTTTGTTTTAGTGATGATATCGGTTTGTGATCTTGTTCCCTTTTTGCAGCTCTTGTGAAATTCATTGGTTACTGCCTTTTGTAACTTGTTCAAAGATTCTTGCTTGCTTGCACAGGTTTTATGACCATATTGTTATTTTTATTCTTTGAGACAGGTACTATTGAAGAGGTTGCCCAGAGAAGCTGCGGATGCCCCATCCCTGGAGGTGTTTAAGGCCAGGCTGGATGGGGCTTTGAGCAACCTGCTCTAGTGGGAGGTGTCCCTGCCCATGGCAGGGGGGTTGGAACTTGATGATCTTCAAGGTGTCCCTTCCAACTCTAACCATTCTATTATTCTGTTTTAATCTATCTTTATTGCTATCTAGACTTCCAATCTGTGCTAACAAATATATTGTCGATATTCCATGTACAGCCTGATATTTCACCTTAACCCGCTGACAATTTAAGGCTATTATTATTATATCATGCAAGATAAGCTAGCTATATAGGTGAAGTTTTCAACTGACAAAAGCTAGCATAATTTCTGAGGCTTTCTTAATTACATTCTTTCTTTGAAAATATCCAACATGAAAACATTGTGCAGGATTGCAACAAAGTCCTGTTCTGAAATGCCAACCACTTAAAAAACAGTATGCAAGTACTAGTTGAATTACTGACTTACCTTTTCTGAGCATGTATAGTGCACCCTGCTACTGCCGATACTGAAAATGCTCTTTAGTACAGTACCAAGCAGCTAACAAAGAAATAAGAAGCCTAGATCTAGTTCTTTGTCTTGACTAATGGGAATTGAACCAACAGCTTCCAAGGAAAATGTTTGAAGAAAGTTAGTTTTTCCATAAAGATTCTAAAAAAAGAAAAAAAAAAAAAAAGGAGATGCATTTAGCAAAGAAGCATAAATTATAGTTTAGTGGTTAAGGTACTGCCTGGTAGTGTGAGATGTAGACACAGGTCACTGTTAAGAATTCCTCTACTTCCTTTGATATAGAAGTTTCTCTCTGAAACTTTCCACTTTTAATAAACCCATGTCGCGGTTTAACTTCTCAGCCCTACCAGAAATTTCCCAGATTCTTTGAATTGTCACAGTTTTGCAAGATTCATGGTTATTTACGGTTTGGGGTTGAATGTTATGAATAGTTTTCTTCAGAGTGCATGTGGGAAGAAACTGTAACTAAGATGTGTCAAAATGCTTCAGTATTTATTGGTTTTGAAATGACATACTATTTGAAAAATTGCAAAACTTAAACATTAGAAAATGAAACACTTTAAACAGAATGAAATATTTTGATTAACTTGAAAATAATTTGTCCTTATTCTCAGATTGATTCTGACAAACAGCTTTTTTTTCCTCCCTGCTTTAGGTAGCAAACCAAAAGATCAGTTATTTTAATAACTTTATTTATAACATCTCTAAATTTGAACCCCCTTGATAATTCTCTAATAGTGTAAATCTATGTACTCAGATTGATAGTCCTGTGTTGCTAAATAATTAAAGATTAGTTTTGTTAAATGACTATATCTGTTTAAAAATCATGGCTTCTGCTAAATATATTTCCTGCTGCTGCGATAGAGGAAGGCAGTCCTATTATAGTTATTTTTCCTAGCAAAATTTTCACAATAATACCACAAGTTAAAATATTTCTATGACATAAAGTTTCTGACCTTAAAATAACACCAGGAGGAATGCTGTGAGGGTGGCCATAGTAACAACTGGGCCATATCTAAAGAGTGGTATATTCTGGATTGGATTAAAAAACAAGGAAATTCTTATTCCAATAATTTCCGGAAAAAATAGATCAAATAGAGCTTAATGTCTGAGTTTTTCCTTGTGCAGATACATGAGTTAATGGCTTATTGCAATTTCACAGCCATCCCTTGTATATTAGAGACTTTGCAATAGAGTTTTGCTCTTTAGATTTAGTTCAATTTAATATGAAACATTCTTTAATTACAACTCATCTCATATGGGCGCAGCTATTGAGTTTCTGATTACTTATTTCCTGTCTTTTTTTTTACCTAAGATGACCTCATTAATATTGAAAAATGTTAAATATTAAATAATATTTTAATGACAGATACAACCCAATGTATGAAGTTATTCCCAGCACTTAGTTTTATTTGTATTTTAGTAGCGTGGAAAACAAAATCAAACCCTTTCAGCTGAATCTACTTCACACCAAGTATGAGGTTTATTTCTATGGATCATACTTCTATTTATTTCACTGCTGTTTTGTAATGACCTTGATTTCATGGACTGTTTTGTTGATTTGTACTTGGTAGGGTCAAGCACAAACATATTAAATATAAGGAAATATATGCATATGTGGGTGTGTATAGGCGTGTAGATATACATTAAAAATATAAAATCCTGAATCAAACATAGAAATTGGAAAATATTGTACATTGACAGACTTGCAAGTAATGGAAAGTATTCGACAAATCAAAGAGGATGGTTCTGCCATTAGAACATTGGACCAAAAATTAGGGGTTCATTAAAATGAAGATTTATGCTGCCTCTTTCTAATTAATTCAGAGGTTTCTGTAAGAGTTGTGAACTCTCCTCATGATCTCTTGGCCTGTGCATGTATTTTACCTGCCACAACAGACTGTCTTTCCAAGAAGACCATTAGACCATTCTCTGGAGTGACACATACCATGTCATGCATTTAATTTGACTTCCTTCTCAAAACAGGGTGGCAGCATCCAAACTGTTTATTGCCAGCAGTCCCCAGTGTGGTCCCTGATGTGGGCTGTGGCTGATCTTGCAGCCATGCGCTGTCTGGGAAGGTGCTAATTTGTGAAGGTCAAAACCCTGCCAGGGGACATGCTGGGAAATTCAACAGTATGAGTGCTTGTGGGTGAGGGCTTAATCCTCTTCCCTGACCTGTGTCATTTGTTCGTTTTGAGACAGTCAGAGATCTCTGCCAAAATTCTAATTTCAAAGCACTAGTATAAAATAATAAGTATTAATACAACTAAGAAGGCACCGTGCTTCCATCTTTATATGATACTGGTCTTCATTTTCTAGCCTAAGTAATTTTTCCAAGAGTTCACAGAAAAAAAAATCCTTAGGAAGAAAAATAAAAATGCATAATATATTACACTTTTATTATATGTAACAATAAAATTTCTAGTACCTATGTTACCATATAGAAAGTATTAATCCCTTGCATTTTTTTGTGATATGAAAATTTTGTGAATAACAAATACGTTCTGCTTAGTCAAATTATTGTGTTAATATCCTCTGGCTATGGTTTGATTTTAGCAAATACTTCTCTTAAAAACAGGCAATATGTTATTTTCATAATTAAAATCTACTGATTTGCTGTTAAAATATGGGAAGAAAGCCAAGCAAGCTCTTAATAGCTTTTAATTATATTCTTAACATTATCATGTTACCTAGCTGCTCTAGTCTGCTGTTACTGTTAGCTCAGAATTGGGGTGGGGGTGGAACAGAAGGTATGAAGAGAAGATACCAGCTTGGAGTTTGGTTTGCCAAGATTTCAAATCAAAAGTGTCTGAAACAAGACAGACCTGTAGAAAGAGAAAGCGATGGAACAAAAGCAGAAGAAACAGGAGAAGATCAAGCTATAATATACAAGTACCGACAAAACTTCCATAAAGGATTTTTTCCACTGTTCATGGCATCAAAGGTGTCAAGGAGGGGGAAATACAGAGCTGTAGAATGGTTTGGCTTGGAAGCTCATTGGGTTCCACCCCTCCTGCCATGGGCAGGGACACATCCCACTAGACCAGGTTGCTCAAAGCTGCATCCAGTCTGGCCTTGAACACCCCTAAGGATGGAGCAGCCACAGTTTCATGGGCAATTTGTTCCAGTGTCTCAACATCCCCACAGTAAAGAATTTCCTCCTATTATCTAATCTATATCTCCCTTCTTCCAGTTTAAAATTGTTGTCCCTCATCCTATTGTTCCCCTCCCTCATAAAGTGTCCTTCCCCATCTTTCCTGTAGGCCCTCTTCAGGTACTGGAAGGCTGTTGTAAGGTCTCCATGGAGCCTTTTCCTCACCAGGCTGAAATATGAACCATAACCTAAAAGATGCTAAGCAATCCCCTTACTATGTGGAGAAAAGGGAGGGATTGAGGAAGAAATGAGAATGATATTTCAGGAATTGCTTAGGAAACCTGGCATACAGTATTTCCAATAGTCATGTGGGATATGGTCATTGAAATAATGGCAGGAATGATCCACTGACAACAGGAAATGGAAGTTTGGAACTTCCTTGGTCTGAGAAAGAAAGCATCTGATTGAAAACTTTCCATAAAGTCCTCACAGCTTCTGTCCTCTGTCTGTTAGAATCCAGATCTGTAAACTAATTTTTATTTTATTTCTTTTTTTTGAAATTTGAGGTGGAGGTGACTGGCTACTGGATATGATCTACACTTTGGGGGCTTCAGTAGATGTGAACAACATAAGAAATGCTGAAAACTGATGAATAGGAGAATGATTCAACACAATTTCATTACAAAGATTTTACAACATAATGTAGTTTAATCCATTGGGAACACAGAGATTTTAGTTGGAGACTTTAATGTCTAATATGCCATGAGAATATTATTAATATTTTAGTATGAATGAAGTCAGATCACAATTGTTGAAAGATCTTCTAGGTTACAAAATAGGGAAATGAATCTGGACCCAATTTTGAACTACTTGGGACCTGCTGTGTATAATCTAAATTGTGTACATCTTACTGAAGATGTGTGGTAACTTATAGTTTGATCTAGCATGCTTATCTTGTAATTTCAAGATAATCTCTGACTGTATTGAAAGTTGCATTTCTGACACAGGAATTTGTGCTACATAGACTGCCTAACTTAAATTGATTATGGGAATTAGCACCATTTCAACTTCTTTCTTCATATTAGTGGACGAAAACTGACAGTGTTCCTTTTCAGAGATTCATGCAATTTTTGTGTTTCCCAGTATAAGTCATCATTTATATTGGTCAAAAAAATCCTTTTGTTGGAGACGGAAGACCAGACATGGGAAAGTGTTGTAGAATACTGTTGTGGAAGAGCAGAAGTAGAAAGAATTATGGGCTCTGTAATTTTTCATCTGCTCTGAAAAATATGTTTGTGGAAAGGATGTACGGTTCTTCTACTTGTTGTGATCATTCCCAGTCACAGATGCCTATTTTAATGAGCAAATGAGGTTTTTAGCATGTTTATTCTCTATCAGCCTTACAGAACCGATTATTTGATTTCTGGACCCTGTAGTAATTTCACTGACAGTAAATACTGAGTTATTGTACTGGGAAGTTCCACAGATCTTGGGGTTGCAAAACCAAAATCCAGAGAAGCCAGTAGCTGCAGTCTTCTTAAATTCAGTGGACTCTTGATAAAATTTAGTATTTATACTAGTCAATCTCTAATAAGGTGATGATGTATGGTCTAAAGAATACAGCCACCTTTCAGAGATGTGAATTGAGCTGACCCCTGTCTTTCAATCCACTGACCAAAAAGCTAAGAAAACGCAGAATGAAAGCAATGTGCTAAATGTAAATGGCCACATGCCTGAGCCGGTGGAAGCCAAGGAGGTGATTTGAGTCACAGGTGCATCTCTGAGCCACAGCGCCTCCTGGGGTGATTGCTGGGATTGTGCTGAAGTTTATGACCTTAAGCAAGCATATTTTTCTGCAACTCATTGACCCAGTAGCTGCAGAAGTTAATATTACTTTGTGTTTTCTCAGTGTCAGTTTTGCAGGGTTTCTTTTCAAACAACTTTGTTTTTGTCGGGAAAAAGTGGGCACTATGTTGTATGACATAAATTTTCAGGCATCAAAGGCAGATGTTTCTCTAAAAGTTTTAAGTGCTAAAAGAAATATCTGTGTTTTTGAATTAGAGATGAATCCTTTTCCTCAGATAAGGAATGGGAACCTAATGAGGGAGTCAGATGTAATCTGATTTGTACCTGAACAGGCAAATTGTCCAGACATTAAAAGAATCAACTGCAAAGGTGAGGAAAGAATAAGAAATGCTGAATGATATTCTAGAAAGCGGAAGTATATAATATTTCATGTTACTCTGAGGACAGTGTTCTCAGTCATTAAATTCACTCCACAGTTTATCATAGCTCCATTGGTTAATAAAACTGTGTGAATGTTAGGGACCATTTCAGAAACCAGTGCAGTGCCTCCTAAAGCTGCTGCTGCACTGGTAGCTGTTTAACTGTTAATGGTCTTCATAGAACATTTATTAGCCTAGTGATTACCATCCCATCATTGTCCTTCTGTTACAGGAGGTGGCATCTGTGCAAAGCAAATGTCTCTATTACCATCTTTCTCCCAGAGACATTATAAAGTTTAAAACTACACCTGTTCCATTTCCATCATTTGCAGGTGGAAACTGAATCTGTTACTTAAAAGACCTGTTAATATGACCAAAGTGCGGCATGTAAAATCCTTGCCTTTTGTTGTCTTTGTGCCAAATGTTGTGCAGTTGTCCAGAAGGACTAAGCTGCTATGATCAGATGGTAGTTCTGGTTGTGGTCTGCAAACCTCTTTGATGTGCTGGCATCCACAGCTTGCTCATAAAATAAAATAATGACATTGCACATTTGGATAAGGCAATTCACTTTTTTTTAATGACTGGAATAGAGCTAACAAGTCCTTGTTGAGATACAACAGTAAACAACTTGGTCACTTTCTTCTGTCCTTACTCATCCTGCAAATGCTGTCCTCTTTGCTGTTGTTAGCAGGGGCAATTATTAATAATACTGGGAGTGTACTTGGGATCCTTTACAGGCAAAAACGAAGAAGTACCCAATGGTGAGATTGTTTCAGGCAGTGTAACCACAGATAATCAGTTTGAGGAGCTGTCTATCCAGTAAAACAATGGTGTTAGGTAAAAAGGCTTTTTGTACACAAATGGGTTTCCTCTAATTAGCACAGCTTACAAAATAAGAGCACAGATGTGGTAACTTATGTTTTGCCACATGTCAGTACCGAGGTAATGGATTAAATACTCTTGGAGAGCTTATACTGTCTGAGAGTTGCCAGCACATGTTGATGTCTGTGGCTACATCTTCAGGGATGTGACAGCTAAATTAAGCAATTCTAAGAAAGTCAGCTATGTTTTCCTGAGTAGTGATGAATCCAATACAATGGTTTGAATTTCCTGTATCTAATGTGTGATCTATTGTGGTTTATTCCTGTTATTTCACATGGCTTGAATTATATTGCATTGCTGTGTAGGTTTTAGGCTAATATTTTGGGATATGTGTGATGCCCATTTTTGCTATACTGTCTGATTGGATATGCAGTCAGTGGCTTTTTTTCCATACTCATCGTTGCACTCCATCTTATTTCTGCCATTTTGAAATATGCCTAAAACTATGTTAATCACTTAAAGTTTCAAGCAATGACAGTCACTTCCATGCTGTGATAAAAGGCAACAGTCACCCATTGAATTAGAAAGGTTATGCTTTTGTGATTTGAGGTATTAGACCAAAATCCATCCAATCCCTAGTCCTAGACTCACTATGAACACATGACAGGTAGGAACAATGTAATTTTCTGCTGCTCTGACCATGGACCAAATTTGAAATTATAAACAAAACTGTATTTTCCTACTCTAAACAAACTGAGCTCTGTCTACTCTTGACACCATCATGGGATTCTAGTCAGAGTAGGCAGGAAAGACAAACACTAGCGGGCTGTTCCTCTCCTTTTATGTATGTTTTACCCAGTAAGAAAGAAATCATTTCTCTGCTGACACCATTATGAGGAACTGGTCCTGAATCACTGTTGTAGGTACACGTTGTTATTTGCATTTTGGAAGTTTGCTTTACAACCACAGGCTTGGGCAATTTTTTTTTTCAATGTTGTCACTCATGGTATAAAAGTCTCCAGGACATTTTGTACACAATACCTATTCTATTCTTTGCTTGCACTAAAAATGTGTAGTTATTACTCTGATTACCCTAATTCTCAGCAAAGAGTACATAAGAAGATGAGTCATTCTTCCACTTTTTGAAAATAGAGTTTACCCCCAAATTTTGATTTAAATGTCTATCAGTTCTCCTGCTGTATATCCCACCTAAATTTCTTTCTATATCCAGTTGTGTCTCATACCTAGTCCCTTCTGGGAATAGAAAGGATTGCTTTTTTCATTTGGTCTCTCACTCTGAATTCTTGATTAGTTTATATTCCCTTTTCCAATGTATTTTTTTGAAAAAAAAAGATTTTAAAAGGCAAAATCATAAGGCTATATTTCTCACCATAGCGACAATACTTTTCTTGGCTTGCATTCACTATTTTCAATTATTTTTTAATATTTAAAGTTTATTTAATAGAATGGAATTATAGAATAGCAGTTTGGGTTGGAAGGGACCTGTAAAGCTCATTTAGTCCAACTTTCCTGCAATGAGCAGGGACATCTTGAAGTAGATCAGGTTGCTTGGAGTCCTGTCCAACCTGACCTTGAATGTTTCCAGGATGGTGCATCTACCATCTTTCTTGGGCACTTGGTTCCACTGATTGACTACCCTCATAGTAGAAAATTTCTTTCTTATATCTAGTCTAAATCTACCCTCTTTTAGTTAAAGAACCTTATCCCTTGTTCTACTGCAACAGACTCTGCTAAAGCGCTTGTGCTCATCTTTCTTATAAGCTCCCTTAAAGTACTGAAAGGCTGCAATAAAGGTCTGCCTGAGCCTTCTCTTTTCCAGGCTGTTAATTTTACTCTGTGGGAAGGACCATGGAAGACAGTGTTCTCTTATTACCAGCTAAGTAGTAAATTAGCAACATTTTACAGAAAATAAAGTAACGTATTATAAAATAAAATTAATATGATTCATAAAAAGAAATGATGAATCATTTACCATACAATAGTATTTGAAAGCTGGCTAAAAAGGCATTTTTTTTTAAATAGGATCTTTATGATTAAAAAATGTGTCATCAAAATAGTAACCGTGAACACATAAACATTTCTAATATATTTACATATATTATAAATAAATTTATATTTGATTAGGTTGTCTATTGCTGCTTTACTAATTCCGTATTTGTCACGAGTAGACACAACGTCATCTGCTTACTGAACCCTAGTTGCCTTTATGCTGCCTGTGCAGCTTCCTACTTGACTTCAGGTAGTGGATTTCAGACCTCAGTTTGAATAGCAGGAAAGCTGTAACTGTTGATGTTAAATGAGATTTATCATCTGTCTGACTCAACAGGAGCAAATGCTGAAGGGATCAAGGGCATCTCTACTTCTGCATAAGACAATCTTCTTTACTTTGTCCAGCTGTGCCAATTAAAGAACTCTCTGGGCCCTAACTTTTCATTCTTGATTTGACTTCTCTGCCAGTTGAACAGGTAATGTAATTACTCTCTTGTCTTATTAAAGCAAACATGTCATCATAACTGTAACCACTGCTGATTTTGCTTGACACTAGTCATGGAGCACCTGGAGACAAGCTTCTCCCCCACTGCAGAACCCAGTGCCCTAACGGGCATCTGGGATAGTTATCTATTGCACTGGCCCAACTGGATCTGAAACAAATATGAACCCACATTTAGCTTCTTAAATGGGCTCATTCCATAATGGCTTGGTCCAGCCCCAACTATACTGCTCAGCTCTCTGCATTTGCATTGCTTTTTTCCTCCAGCATGATTAGATGTTAGTGCTGCATGACTTGCTGCAAGTGAAGAAATTTATGTCCAAAATGTGCTTAGCCCATTTGAGTTGAAGGTATGGAGGCACTTGCAGAAATCTTGTAGGTCCCATAGTCTGGCACTGAAAGCTAGGAGAGATCATATCTCCTCAAGTCAAGAAAGGGAAGCTCCAGCCCATACTAGTCTATTGAAGCACATTGCTCAATCTGTGTTCGAAAAGATTCTGTAGAAGTTGACATCTGCATTGAAAATATTTTCTCGAGTGAAATAGTGCTATAAGTACAGAATACAGTATGAAATGAATTTTCATTAGCAAGCATCCTGGCGTTTACCCAGCTGTTCTCAAATCTGTTAGAACATGCTACAAGAATGCACTCTGTTTAAAACCGATTAAAAGAATGGAGGTTGGCTTCTCCTGCTAACAATTCCACTTATAATACAAAAAGACAGATGCCTTGTCATTTAAAAATACACAGGAAGCTAAGAAAAAGAAGCTTTAACCAATCAATTTGGGACCCATGTATTTTTAAGTTAGCAAAGGATTTCTATCTATCTTGTGGTTTTGTTTTTCTTTCCTTTTTTTGTTGTGTCCAGTGTTATTCATGAAAATGTTGTTTTAAATCATCTATTCCTGCAGAGAATTCCCGGATGCTGAATAGTGTGAATAGCCAAGAAATCTCTAATTGTTCATCCTGCATAGTCTCTGGATTTAATTCCTTTCTAAGTTCTGTTCAAATTGAAATCTTTGGCTGTGGGCTGGTACTCATGAGGGAGAAGTTCTTGTAGATTGAGAGTGGTGGGCATTGCAGTATAACCCTGTGGGCATCCTGTCAGATACACCATGCTGATCTTAATAGCACTGGGAGTCACAGGATACTTAGTCCAGGTCTTCCTCTGGATCCTCAGCTGTAAATTTATTCTTTGCAGGCATATCAGGTGTATTCAGCACAGCTGTGTCTACTTCTCCAGCCATGGTAGTAGTCAGCACCGGTTTGCTGTGCTAGCTTGTGTCAAGGTAATGCCAGAATTTGGGGAATCAGCCTTGATTGGCTTGGTGGGGTGGTGTAGCAGCCTCTGCCAGCAGGAGAACTGGTGCGCACTGATCTTCGCGCAACCCAGACACTGATGGAGTGGTGGAAGATTAGCACAAGCAAAGCTTAGTCTCTTTCTTCTAACAGAAATGTGGTTAAGGGGATGTCTGCTGAGTGCTGGAGTAGTCTTTTAATGAGATTAAAAAAAAGCTTAGTTGATAACCACTGAGCCTGAGTAAGAGCAAGACTTGCTGACTAGCTGGAGAGGATGCCCTATGTAGTGTGGTTTGCTAGAGTCGAGGATGGAATTTTTCTATTAATGGGAAACTCACTTTACAATTTAGACGTGTTTTTATTATTACTACATATAGTAATGACTTGTGTGTTTAAACTGAGTAACAATGAAAAATGAAGCAGAGGATGGACAATAGTATTACAGTGTTATTTTCAACTGTTAACTGCAAGGGAATGATAATATGGAAGATGACTATTACAAATTTTTCTGAGAATTAAGAAGTGTACAGAGAAGCCTCAGTGTTTTAATTATTTTAATTTTAATGCACTTTCTGTATGCATTCATTGCCTTTTTAATTGCTTTCTTTATTGCCTTTTCTGCCTCAGTTACTGAGGAACCAGCTTCAGGTAAACTTTGTAAATATACTTGCAGAAGCTTTTCATGACTATGTGGCTCTTATTTGCAGATGTCTAAACAGATGCTGCAGAACCCTCTTATATAGGGATATACTGTTCCCTTCTAATGCTTCTCTTCTCAGATAGCACAGCCCTTGTATTATTGTGACAGTGTGCTCCCCCTCGCCAACCTGATTTTTATCCCCTGTAACGCTGCCTAAGGAATAACCACCCATGGTGGTGTAAATGAATGCATTTAGTCATGATGGAGGCATCTGGGACTCAAAGGGGGTTTCAGGGCTCAAAGACAGTCTCAGGGAGGCAGATAACAACACAATAACCAAAGCTAAATTGAGCTATTCACTCAACTCACCACCATACTGGTACTGTGGTCAATGTGCAAGCAGGACTGTAAGTCAACCATCTTAGCTCCATATAAATAGTGAACAGCCCAAGAGCCTTTTGGAGCACACCTGAATGGCAGTGGGATGCACACCAGGATGTCCCCTTGAGTCAGGAAACTGCTCAAGATATTCCTCAAGGTTAAGAGATTCCTAGCTGCAATGGATAGCAAGTAAGTTGTTTACAGCAAGCTGAAGTGAAATCCCTAGCTAAGTTACATAAAGGATTGATTGTGCACATATCCTTTAGCCAGAAATCCTTGACCAAGTTTGGAACTAGGACTGGATCCAGCCACACCTAGACTCCTCACTGAGAAGGAATTTAGAAAGCAAGTGGTCCTTTTCAAACCTTGTGATAAAACAGGACTCTGTCCTCTATGCAGTAAATAACCAAATGTACCTTGTCATTGAATCTGGTTAAACTGTTGCATCTACTGTCAATTTTGTGAAATTGTTTTATATCAATAAACATATTGCTCCTTCTCTCTTATGAGTGAAAGACATCACTCCATCTGCGACAATTATAAAGGCTGATGATGCACTATGGAAATTTTTTTCTGGGTTCTGTCTGGCAGCATTTGTGTTGTTGCTAAACTACCTGTTTTTCCACTATTCTTATGAAAGAACACATAATGAAGGCTAATGCTATTTCATTACTTGATTTCACAATCAAATACTGCCAATGCTAATCTAGTTAGTTTCTCTGCAATTAAGTGACCATATACTGTCTACTTTCCTTAACTGAAAGTCAAATGACTTTAAAGAGGGTCTGAATAAATCAGATGGAAATGTGACCCTGTATTGCCTTTTTTCTGTACCTGTTACTCTATTTAGTTTGCTGAGGTTTTGTTTCAGGTGGTCTGGCACCTTCAGATTGATAGTATATAAGATAAAGAAGAATTACAAAGTCCTTAGTGTGCTTTCCTTCACATTACTAAACCATCCATCAAGTTTTTAATGTGTTACTTTCAAATAAAAATAAAGCAAAGGACAAAAATTTTGAAATTATGTAGTGATACTTAAAAAAAAAAGACTTAAATTTTCTAAGCAATTTAAAATACTAAAATTCTATGTATAAAATACTTTCAGCATCATATGCTTAATTTTTTAATTTACTAAATAAATATAATACAGGCTAAATAATATAAAGGCTAAAGTATAAGTATCCTGTTTATATTAAACATTCTTTTTGTTTGAACACTCCTCCTTTAAATTCTTGATTTAAAAAAGTATATATCATGTAGTTTATCATAATGTACATTTGCAAATTACACTGAGATGTCCATCCAGAACTACCCTGAAAGGTAGTGGAGGTGCTGCAGCACAAACCACTAACCTATTCAGTAGGAATTCACTTCTGAGTGGATCCATAGATCACGAGGTGAATACAGACAGTGAATGCAGAAAGGACTGAACCTGCTTTTATGGTTTACATAATACAAATAATATTTAGTGTTGACAGATGGAATAGAGTGCTCAGGACTTGGTAATAAAGAACAAGAGCACAGCAGACAAGAGAACATTGAGTGTAGAGGGCATAACTCTGTAACGGACACACGGTGTTCAGGAGATGAACAATACAACAAACTAATTATGTTTCAGTACAAACAGTGCCTGAACCAGAGATGTGGTCTGAGCCAAGCTCTTGGTACATGTGGTTCACGCAGCCCAATTTACATCACAGTTTTTCAGTGAGTAATTGAGCACCCTACTGTAGGGCTCTAGAGCTCTTTGATAATTTCCATGTGCAGTCACCATACATATGCAATCCCATGCTCTATTCAGAGGCAGATAATGAGGTATTTTTGCATTTATTTACATGCAATTAAAAATCCTGTGGCACTCACAGTTTGAAATGCAGCTGCTTGTCACTGTTTAAACATTTTTGAAATGGAAATTCTAGATTTGGTTTTGTTAGTTAAGAGAACTAGAATTTATTACCAAGTATAGACAAAAACAAAAATAAAAATTTTAGATCAACCCAAAATATTAGAATATTGTTCTGCATAATATTGCAACTGTTTTGCCTCTATGTTTCTTCTTAGAATACTTCAGCATAATTAGAAAATTACCTTTCTGTTCAATCATTGGTTTACCTTCAGAAATTGGCATGAAAAAATTACCTTCTCTGGCTCTTGGAAATTTTTAACCAAGAAACTGCCCAATAAAGCTTCATTTGAAGATTCATCTCAGTTCAGTATGAGCTGTCAACTGTCTATAAGCTCTTGAGGAACATTATTCTTGTTTTAATAATGCCTCATTATGTGAATTTTGCTGTGCCTTCGCTTGAGTTCACTNTACACAAGCAGCAGCAATTATTTCCCTTTACTATGTGTTAACTTCTGTGAGGTAATGATGTGTTTTGGATTTTAATTTTTTTTTTTAAATTTATTTTTTCTTCTCCTTTGGTATGCCCTATAACAAATTACTCTAGAAACCAGGGAATTACAGTTGTGAAAATGTGGTTCCTCTGAATACTAGTAAACAATTAGAAGAAAAAAAATTCCTAAAAGACAGTAAGGAAAAATTTCCCCAAACTGCAGGAACAAGATATATGAGTTACTAGAAGTTTGGCATATTTTAACATGCACAGGAAGTTCTTTTCTCAGAAAGAATAAAAGTTACTTTGTGATGTCCCTAATAGGAGGTTTCCTTAACCTAAACTTGAAACTGAATGGAAAATAACTTTTGAATTATTGGTTCAAGTCACTCACTACTTTTTTTAGGTGGGTGAAAACTACACAGAATCACTGGGTTCAATTTTTTTCCTGTTCCTGTGAATATAATGGAACATGATATGGCTCTGAAACTATAGTAACTCAATTGATTTTTTTTTTTTGTTTGTAAATTTTGTACTTTTGTCTGTGCCCTGTGGTGTTTTATATTCAAAATATGACATAAAAATAGTAAAGAAAAAAATTTCACAATGTATTAAACATAAGAAAAATGTGACTCCATGAAATTATATATAATGTGCCAGATTTCTTCTGAATTTTGCTAGTGGCTTGGATGAGACATAATTCAGTCTTCCTCCTCTTACAAAGGGGAAAGAATAGCTATAGGTTAAACTTCCATTGCAAGATTGCCATTAAATTGAATTGTGACCATGAATTGTGGTCAGAAATCTTCCTGACCAGTTGTTTGGTCCAAAACATCAGGCATATATTTGGCATATGTCTTAGTTAGGAGGCATTGATTCGAGGCTGAAAGGCTGCAAAGAATTTGGCTGTGTAAATTCTTGCCTCTAGCTTGAACTGCAAGTGATGATTTGTTTTGTAGGAACATAGAGGGCAGTCCTTGCAGACTGAAGTCTAGACGAGAGGTTGTCCAGGAAGTAATTCCTTACGACTCCTTGGGTATCAAGTGTTCTCCTGAGCTTTTCCTCTGTCTCTGTTGATCCATCTACCACATGCAAGGAGCTGAAGTTTGCCCAGGATGGCTGACTATTTATGGATCCTATCTTCATGAACAATTTCAAGAACTGACCTTAAATCTTACTGCAGCTGTATGTGTTACTAGTGTGAATGTCTGGCAGCAAGGCATAGCCATGGTGAGCTGTGTATGCCTAGGCACAGTCCTCTGTTGGGGTCCTCTAATGCACTTTTATTATGAGGATAATGTTCCACTGGGGCACTACAGTGTCTGATGCAGTAGTTCAGATCCACTTCAGCCCAATAGATAACGGATGAGAAAGCAGCAGAAATGAGAATAATCCTAGAGATCTTGCATCTGCACAGATCCTCAATGAACTGTGAAACGATGTTATGGTAACTCTGATGCTTGCAGCACCCTGTGAACTAGATACCCAGATGCAGAGAAGGCCTTGAACTGTGTTGGTCACTGTTGGTCCATGCTGCAAGCACCTGGATAAGAAGCAGGGAGCTGGTGAATGGAGATATGAAGAGGAACGGATCTCTGATATGAGGTATCTTGCTTGTGTGTAGAAAGGGAATGCTGATAGACTTGTTGGGAATTGTTAAAGAAAATGTAGTTTATTCTTTCTTTGCATACGTATTCTGTTACCATGTTTTCTAACTTGTTCCATTTCACCCAGTTCCTTAGACAACTGCTGGAGTACAAGAACATGGAGTGGTTGCATCTTAAGCAAAGAGATGAGGGAACTTTCTCCCCTATCTCACTTAGACGGAAGTTTCACTGGCGTAATGTTTTGACGTACTGACAAAACTTTTCTTGCTAATGTTACCGTGGTATCCCTTGCTTTGATGACTGACAGTAAGTGAGAACTCACAGTGTGAAACAGCCGGTTATGAGTCAGAAGGCTCTTCCAAAATGATATCCATTTGATGTCCTTTTTATGTACTGTTTTACCTTCAGATGAGAAATGTTGATCAAAGGATTGAAGAGATTATATAATGCGACTGTATTCTTGAACAACCTCTCTGTTTCTCATGTTCTTGCCTAATAGCTTGTCATACAAAAATTTATTTCCAACTAGTTACCCCTATATTGCCTTCAGGACCAATGCATAGGGTGACAGTTTCTTCAGGTGATAGTATATTTTGTGTGCTAACGTAATTAAATATGGACAGAAGCTATTGTCAAAACAAATAAATCCTACAACTAGGGCCCTGTACTCCACCCTGTGAGAGAAGTTATACAATGATGTATTCATGGGGAAACAGAAATTAGAGATTTAATGGAGCTATTTGCCAACGCAGTCCCTTTCCAAATTGCTGCCATTTCTCCACAGGAATTTCAGGGGTCCCCCAGCTGTGATTTTTCTGGGCGCCCTTTGAATGCTCTTAACCAAGATAACCAGGAGAACCCTTTGGCTCTTTGGTTTTTGTAATAAATCATTTGAGAATGGGGCCATGCTGTTTAAAGGAAGGGATTAAGGAGAAAAGAAAATGAAAAGAATAAAATGCACAAAATTCCCATTGTGAATCTCCTGGGATCCTTTCTTTTGTTATTGAAATTTTTGTTTTGCTCAACAGTTTTAAATAGTTGCTTGATTTCCAGGCCTCAAAATCATGGACAAGAGTCAGTAAAATTTCTCGAATTTTCTATGTGGGAATCATTACTAACAGATAGGCCTCATATTTGTGGGTTGTCAGTGTCTCTTCCAAGGACTGGATGACTTTACATCCAAATGTCTTAATCATCAGCCAGTCTGGGGTTTATTGAGTTTTTTAATATGTGTATGTGTGATTAACTGGGGTATTTGTTGACATATTTGAATGTAATACTTACGGATTTCCAATCCACTGCTCAGCAGGATTGAGCAGTTCTGGAAACAAATCATAAATATTCACGCAGAGCAGTCCAAAACTGAGATACCCCAAGTATATGAGCTACTGAAAGTTGGTGAGATTATTAAGTTTCAGACTTGTAAGAAGCAAAAATTATTAGCAATGCTGTGAAGGTTACTGTCCTATTGTTCTTTGATGCTTTTTTTTTTGCAGGTTCTTTGCATGTTTTTTTAAAGACATCTCTACCTTGAAGTATGTATCTTCACTGACTTGAAATCTGAAGGCTGCGAAACTCAAATGCAACAAATAAAAATTAATATGTCGTCAAATTTGGGAAAATTCATGAAATCCATTCTTGGTATGATGTGTTGCCTTTTTTTGGTATGTAAAATGTTCTCTACATGGTTTTCTTTGTTTATGTAGGAAGGAAGCATTGCCAAAGGAAATGCAGACAGATTTGTTTAGAGAAAAAGCAGCTCTCTAACTATGCACATAATCATGTGAATTACTGAATGCATAACAGGATTATCTGGTGAAAGGTAAATGCAATGGAAATCACTGACTGAAAACTCAGTTACGATTAAAACACATATGAATAATATACCTAGAAATAAAAGAAACCAGAAACTGGCTTTGATAATACAAAAATGGTAGCTGATAACATGACAGGAGCTATGTTATCAACAAATCCCATATTATTTTCCCCAGCTCTTGCTTTCTGCTGATCTGCAAGGCTGGGCACTTAGCTCTGCATAGTCACTGACTTCATCCAGGGTCTCAAACAATGAGAAAACAAGGACAAATTCAGCAACTTCTACTGCCAGAGTGACAGCAACAGAAGGAAAAGACAAAGCAAATAGTAACTATGATATCTAGCAACCATCTGACATAGTCTAGAGCTTGTGCTGTCCTGCTCTGCCTGCCAGCATACTGATTTTAAACTCTACATGGCACTCAGATGCTACAGTGATGGGCAATAAATAAAAAACATTGTTTTGTTCACAATGAAGATGACTCAGGATGCTCAAGAGACAGGGAATGATTCATACGCAGCTTTCAGACCTCCATCAGCTGTAAGCTATTTTGCATGCCCTCAGGAATTCAGTAACTGGGACAGGGAAATGGATATTAGTGTGTTACTGCTGTGCTTGGCTACTATATGTTAATTTACAATTGTTCCATGTTCAAGTAAACTGTTACTTATTCCCCTGGTGGCTGCAGTGAGGATACTGTGAGAAGCTGTATGGACTGGGATGTGTGCTGGGTGGAATGAATTCTTTCTTCTGCCACTACAAGCCGTGGAACTGAGCAGCACAGGGCAGAGCAAATGGATTGTGATCTGGCTTCTCCTCTGCTACAGGTGCCTTTCTGAAGAAATATCAACATGATCTTTCTCAGTCCTGCACATAATATTCGAATTACCTTTACACAATTTTTGGCTGCTTTTTTTCTTCCTAGGGGTTGGCAGAATGGCAAGGTCCCCAGCTGCACTCATTCTTTTCATTGCAGAAGACGTAAAAAAAAAAAGTTTGAATTTATAATATCCTTTTTAACAGTCTGCACATGTATTTTGAGTGGGTAACTCCATTTACTTCTGCATCCACTTCTTGTTGGGTATGGATAGAACTTGTTGCTCTTGTGCCTTTCCTCTGTTGTTCAAGTCTAACTTGCTAAACTTTTCAGCTCATGAGAACAGAAAGCTAACAAACCCCACCAGATCTGTCACAAATATTATGTGAGAATGTTACAACTTGGGGAACAGAGGCACAAATTAAAAATGGTAGAAAAATTACACAGCTGGTTATTCTGAGAGACAGCTAAAGGCTCCAAGTGTTCTGATTCCTTTTCTTTACCTGGGTGGATTTAAAGGCAAGGTTCTAGAAGTAAAAGAAAACTTTTTCTCAGCCTTTCTGTGTTGTTTTAAAGTTCTTCTTTTTCTTCTTTTATTAAAGCCTGGCAATTGTGATTAGAAGCAAATGTCTAATTTGAGAAGGACAATTCAGGAATACGATCGCTGTCTGGCACTGAAGTCTGTTTGGCACAAACCTACACAACCATGAACTTCTAGCTTCAAGCTTGTGCAGCATTGGACATCCAGATGGATGTTTTTGCTGAGTCTGGGATTTTGTTTACAAATGTTTCCACCCTAAAAAAATAAAAATAATCTCCAAGCATACATAGAATAAGCCATTAAAAAAACCAAATAAGCCAACATTTGAATATCATATATATATTTAATACACGTCCTAAAGATGGAGATGCTGATTTTCCCTGCCAGTTTTCAACTCCATTTTAGCCTTTTCTGTTTCTTGGTTTTATTTGTCCTTTGAATAGGAGTTTTGACTATGCTGTCTGAATTACCCTTTCTTTTTTTTCTCAGCTAAAATTTTTTCCATGTTTCCTAATGAAAAGATCCTCCTTCTACTTCACCAGTTTCATTTGTGCACTACAACGAAACAGTACAGGAGGATTACATTTGTCAAACAAAATGAAAACATATTTAAAAGACAGATATTCTTTCCAAACAGTAATGGCGTTCTTTGCTTAGGTCTACAATAAAAATTCTTAACCATTGCAGAAGCTCAGTAAAACTCTCTGGAATCTGGGCAACAGAGTAAAGCCCTGTGCGTTTTTATTGCCTTCCAGTTCAACTGTTTTACCACCCACCATCATCCAAGGTGTCTTCACGAGAACCATTGGTGAGTCTCAGTGTGTACTGTTAGCTCTAATTTAGAATACAACTCCCGATGTTACTTCTTCACCTTCACTCCCACCTTCAGGAAATCTTGGCCACCAGGTTTTTGAGCAATGTAGCCAGCAGCAGCTGGCTTCTCTGCATGCAGATGTGGAACTTACTAAAGTCCATGGAAATGCTGTAGCTGCCTGCAGCAAAAGTTGACTCTGCTCTCAGGTGACTTCTCTAGTGCTTTGTTGCCTCCTGGATTAAAATTTGTGACAGAGCGTATGGGAGACAGCAGATCTTTCCAGATGTTTAAGCCTTGGTAATATGTACCGTTCTTTTGATTCAACTTTTGATAGAAACTATTTCTATATCTAGTTAGAATAACGCTTGGTGTGTTGTGTCAGGAAATGAGTGTAATTCCAGTTGTGTACAGGTGAATTATTGACAGGGAAAAAAATATTCTCTAGCACCTAGCGATGTATCCTATGCTTTACCATCTTTATCACTTACATCCAGTACCTATAATTGACTGCTACAAGTTTCCTTTTGATTTATTACACACATTTAAATTTGACCTTTCTGTTATTTTATTTCTTCATTTTTTCTCACTTATCATCCATTTATCATAGTTTGGAACAACCATTTTCTTCATTGTCCATGAAAGGATTTCAAAAGGTATATGTGTATTTACTTTTGTTGAGACAAGCATGTCAACCAAATTCTGTATAAAAAAAGTATATTCTGTTTTAATGTGGTTTAGATTATCAAGTAATATTAAAAAATATAGAAATGCCATGTTTTAAAATAGAATCTTTTCTGCTCTGATAGAAATACTACATCTGAGCATGGGATATGCTGAATTCTCCATCAGCACCCAGAATTAAACGGATCTATCTGAAATCCTTGAAATGACTTGAAAATATGTGATTCCATATTTCCTAACTGCCAAATGGCACTAAGAACAGTTTGAAATACATGGATTATTGCTTAGTATGAACTGTTCTAATTTACTCTAGGACTGTGAGCAGCTGTCTAGAAGAGTCTTTTACCTAACAAAGCATGAGTGAAATTTAGAATGTTTCCTCTGTCAGTATTGCTGTCTATTCAAAAAAATGTTGTAAAATGCACCTGAGTATGATGCAAGATCCTAGCCCGATAGAAATTTGACTTGAAGACAGTCACACACTGAAGGTCTTTGATGGACCTAAAGACTTGACTTAGTGTAAAATGTTCTCACGAAAGATTGTTTTGTCCAAAAGGTTCATTCTAAAATGTACTGCAATTTTTTTGTTCCTTTTGAAGTTACATTTGATGAAGTGTTTACTGTCTTACAAGTGTCACAGTGTACCATTTTTTTGTAATGCAAAACACAGGAGGCGAATGAAAAGAAGAAATCAAAGGCTGGTTAGTGGTGAATAGAAGTAAAAAAAAATATTTATATGCAAAATTAATTGAAAATTGATTATGTGGAGGGGCTTGAAAGTAAAATAACTGGAGATTTGGTGATCAGGAAAGAGGAGAGTGTTTGAGACAGGCAGAAGGGAATAGATGTTAAAGTAACTTTACCTTTCACCTGGGTAACCAGCAATCTGACCTCATGCATGATGAGCTGGAAATGTGTATTTTAAAGCATATGGACATTTATTTTCTTCATCTCCCCCTTTTCTGCATGCTTCTCTAATAAATCTGACTGGCTGTGTATTGACTTGGTTTTTGGGGTTTCCACTACTGTTCCCTAACAATATGCAGAATGCACACCTATGTTTCTGCTTAAAGAGAATGTCCAAGAGGGTGCTGGAGACACCCCCATATACTTGTCAAATAGCAAGTATTTTGACTAAATGTAATTGTTTCAGTTTCTCATATATCATGAGATTTAGGAGTAGATTGGGTGAGTCTAATGCGATGCTTCTGTTCCAGTTTTTGTCAGTGGACAAATGGGACACGAGTCTTGATACAAAGCAGAATCTGCCTGAGGTCTAATTTTACATCACAGCTGTAAATATCACTCTTGCCAAGTTCCATTCATTTCCTAAAGTGGTCACTTGGTTTGCAACTTTAAATTTATGCTTGTGCTGAAGGATTTTGCTGTATGTTTTGTGATCAGTCTCCTGCATTTCCACCACCAAACTCCTTAAAGCAAACTTTCACTTTGGAAAGCAGTGCCCATAGAGTGAGAAGCTAATTATCCATTGCCATAATTGTGTACAGAATTGGACAGTTATGAAAGTCGCTAAGTAGGTACACGTTCAGTAGTGCTCTGTATGTTATAAGATAAATGCAAATAGTTTCTCTTATGTTTATTTAAGCCTTCTATGTTTCTTTGACACATATTTTGGAAATATTTGTACTTGCAAGCTCTTAATAGTTATTGGCTGTGCAAACCAGTGTGTAACTGTTTTTGCAGTCAGTTTATCTTAGATTTTTTTACACTGTGTTCCTCTAAGACTTTCATGATCCTGCAAGCTCTTGCATACTTTCTTAACTGGCTTTTGGCAGTACTTAATGAAATCTGCATAGGCAAATCTCCTGGTCAAAAGATATTTTTTGTGCTGGTAGGCTGATCCCATCTACTGACTGGTGTAAATAAAGACAGCCTCTCCAACAAGCCAGCTATGCTCTTTTTTTCAGAGAGAAAGGGGTCAGTACAGATATTAGATATCCATGCCTGTTGATTTTTTGGGAATGTATGAGAAACTTCTTTATTTATTAATAGTTGCTAGTGAGTGAATTCCTAATTTAAATTTATTTGGATTTCATTTTCCATTGGTGCCTAATTGCCCAGTTACAAATTTGGTTGATATATCTCGTATCTACAGCTGGCACTGACTTTGTACTCCATTTGCACTTTGATAGTGTACAATAGCATCACAAGTCCTTCTGGATCTTTGATATGTTATTATGGAATTGTGTTTAGGAGTTGGGGAAACATTTTGTAGATCTGGTAGTTAATGACATATGACCTGGGCCTTTTTTATTCTGCCTTCAGGGAAAGTGATGAAGAAATGGTTGCATCTTGCAGAGAATGAGAGAGGTTTTGCAGAAAATGGCTGGAGAAAGGTCAAATTTGTGACTATTGTATGTTGTGAAATGTACATTGTGAAATTAACAAAAACCTGATGAAATTGGTTTCTACGGAGTAGAGAGAAGGCAGAATCTGGCCCATAGGGAGAGGCAATAAGTATGGAATAAGAACAGTACAATAGTTTTATTTACATAAAGACTTAGTAAAACAAGCTGTGTTATTTTAGCTGAGTCTGCCCGATTTACTATCCAAACACAATAATTAATGATACATAATTGGCATCTGATCAGTACCACATAAGTGGAATGTTGTTGTGCAATGTTCTGTCTTTGGAGCAGTTTCTTGGTGCATTACCAGTAAGATCTACTACTTGGTGTGTGCGAGGGACCAGGAGCCCCAAATGTGCTTTTGGAAAACATGGGAAAATTCTTTGCTGTAATGATAAAGTCATAGTGTTTCTGCCTGTCTGTATTCTGCTCCAGGAGCTGCTGCAGCCTTTCGTCTGAGTTAGATGAAGGCTCAGCCTGAGGTTGCTCAGAGGCCTTGAACTACTGTAGCACAGGGTGCTTGGTCAGCTCCCGAGATCCCCCATTTTGTCTTTTGCTGCATTGTGTTGCCGCCCGAAATACCTGAAACGCTCTAAGAAGCCTGATTCTGGCAGTTCCTTTGCAGTTCTGCAGGCATCGCTGGAAAAGAGCACAGAAGACCCTGCTTTGCTCAGAAGCAAGTGGGAATTAACATGATCTACTAATACAAAATGCTTCATCCTCTGACAGTAATTTTCTTCTATATTCCTTTGTTGTTTGTTTTGCAGTTTTATTTCTTCATTTTTTCCCCTTTACTCTCATAGTGCCATATTAATGACAACCTTTAGACACAGTGACATTCTCTGTGATATTTTGAATTTCTCAGTATAGTTTGCGTACACAATTATGTTAAGAAATTCTCCTGTTCATTCAGGTTGACACAAGAAACAACCCTGGCTCTGTGAAAGGGTGCATGCTGTGCTCACTAGCACTCTCAGGGCTTCATTCCTATTCTTGCTGACATAGCTGGTTTCCAGAAATTGCCAGGCCCTCATCTTTTAATAGATGAAGGGTTGCAAATAGAGAATTGCTTGGTGGAGGAAGGTATAATTCAGCTTACTGGTGAAATTCTGCTCTTTATAGCTCAACACTTCAGTCAAAAACATCTTAATTAGCAAGCTCAGAACTAATTAGGTCATGACTGGGATATCTTTGGGAAGAAGTTATCTCTTCCAGGATGTGCTGGGAACTTGTTGCTGGATGAAACAGACCACTCCAAGTCACCATGGAGCTGGTGAACAGGTTGAAGGTCTCGATGTGATACTCTCAAGCCCTATATCCTGTCATTTTTCTACTAACTGAGACTAGACATATATTTCTGGAGAATGTAGAACTGAGATTTTTGGTACTTTCAGTGGTTGAAAATATTTTGATGTTCCTCCCCTCTTTTCCCTCCCACCACCTATAGTTAGAGGTGTTTGCTTCCATGTAGCCAAATTTTACAGTTGTTTTTTACGCATTTCTCTAAGTACAGATGCATAATGCTACTGACGCCAGGAAGAAATGCAGGTTTTCATTTGTGGTCAGAAAAAATTCTGAAGTCTGAATAATGCTGTGTTCCTTGACAATTCTTTTCATTTCTACACCATTGCATATAACTGTGATTTCATAGTATGGCACTACTACTAATGTTTGTGGCTTAATCGCAGTAAATCAGCAGGAGGAAGCATCTCATATAGGAAAAGATTTCCACAAAAAGTAAGTACTCTGAGGACCATAGATGAAGTAATTTTTATTTTCCTTTTTATTCTTGACCACCAACCAATGTGAGCAGTTTTGCTCTTCACCTATACACTGTGGCAGGTTGGGCAGGTTGGCGACTCTGAAACTTCTTATTTGTCTCAGGTCAGTGGGAAGGAATAAAACTGAAAGAAACCATCTCCAGTATCCCAATCTACAGAGTCAAACCTTGCTCTTGCTTTGCACTTTCTTTATTTATGATGAGAGTTTCCATCAGGAACCCAAACTTTACAGGTTCAAATGCCCTTGCAAGGGAACTTCTTGTATGATATATGCGTAAATGATGCCCACTTGTATTTGTTCTAAATGCAGGTAAACTAACCACAATCTTCAAGGGCACCTGTGAATTCTAGATGTAGAAGGAGGAATGCAGGTGAGGGAGGAATGCAAGTGAGGGAACCGAACTAGTGCTTATGTTTCAGTTAGGCAGATTATAATAGATCTTTCACCATGAGTAGTCATAGACCAAAAAGCACAGTCTATTTGCACCAGTGCAAATGTGTTTAGATCTTTATTTTTTGCCAAGCCGATGTGAATATGGGAGATCTTGAAAGGATAACGTTGTCTATATGTATGCTTTTCTTTGTTTTCATTTGTTTGTTTTATAAAGCCCTGAGATGTGCCTGGTAGCCCCAGTCAGGCCTTTTGTACTAGTGATATCTGGAAAGTTAACAGGTCCTCTCAGCTGACATAACAGGTAGTTAACACAATAACAACAAAAATGATTTTCCCTAACCCAGACTCTTCCCAGTCTCTGGTGTCTATAGGTAAGGGAGAGGAATGTGGCCACTAGTTCAAATCAGGCTGTAGACCACATTAAAGATTTGGGATTTGCAATTGACTTTTTTGTTTTCCCTACTTTTTCCTAAGCTCTGTTCAGTATTTCGTGCAGCTGTGAATCTGGATGACTTTTACTCAGCAGTAATGCCAATTCATCAACGTCAGCCTGAAAACTCTGAAACAAAGAGCTTAAGTCTGACATGTTTGGAGATGTGTGACAAAGTAATTTTGTTTTGTCAGCTCAGTGACCGATTATAGACCTGCGAAGAAGAGAAGTTGTAGGCAATACTTGAACAGGCTGAAGTAGTGTAAATTTTATTAGGAACTGTCTAATTTCTACTATTCGACATACATCAACCTCTTTTCTGTACTGAAGACATAGTCTGTTTCATTGGCTGTGGCCAGTGTGAGCCTTGCAGGTGTGCACTGTGTGGAAATCCACAACCCAATCTGGCAAATTCACACACACACTCTTATATTAAAGGAAATGTAATCTCTCCAGCTATGGCTGTGTAATACTTTCAATCAAGGGCCATGTTGATATCAAAAGGCCTATCCTCTTTTCTATGAATATTCATGGAAGTGTTTTCCAGAACCTTGTAATTAGAGGAAAATTATCATCGAAGCATCCATTCCTTATTGAGAGGAATTCAGCTTGTTCTTTAAGTTTGAAATTAACTGCAAGTCTATTTTCTGCTCTTTGTATGTGGTGGGTTTGTAATAACATACCACAGCTTGACAGTGATCACGCACTCTTTATTCCTTTGTAGAGTCACAAGCTGCTGCTATATTAAACTTCTGTTCTTTCACTGGTAGAACTCTTATCAACTACATAAAGCACAGCCATACCTTGAGAAGTGACACTGGAAACTCCACTGCAAGTATCTTTATTTTGTGTCCTTAATCATTACACAACATGTTTTGCTCAGTTCAAAAGGGTAAAGATGTTATTTTCTAATAGCTGGTGTCGCTACCGGGCACAGACATCTTGATCTGGAGTTATCTTCTGTTTGCCTGTGACCAACAGCCACCGTGGTCTGGCTGGGGCATGTTGCATACATATTTGGTGCGGCTGTCAAATGGGTCAAGTAGATGATATATTTTAAATACATAAGTTTTTAACACTGAAATAAGTACAGGTAACATATTATAGGACTGTAATATGGCATATTGTGAATGTTTTCAATCTGTGTTTTCCTAAAGACCCGCTGGCCTTATTCTGTGTGACACCTGTCTTTGAGTGAGTTTATCTTCACGCAGGTTGGGATAGGGCAGTGCTTTGTATCCAGAGCCATATATGAAATCCTGCTTCCTAGTGACTTTTTTTCTATTTAAGGATATTTTGCTGTGTTTAACTCCATTGCTATTAAATTTATTCCTATACAAAGTAATTACCTAGAGAGTAATGTATTTTCTGAGCCTTGAAGTTAAATGTCAAAAGTTTTGGGAAAGCTTCCAGATAGATGGAAGAGGATTAATTAGTGATGGAGAAGACTTTTTCTGTCCATGCAAAATATTCTGCTGCTTCTTACCTTAACTCCTCCAGGTCACTCCCTGTAGGTTTTCTCCTTTTGGCAACCAGACACTGTTCCACAGCAATAGTCATTTTATTTGTGCTTGTGTACCATTGACTGTAGCACTCTTTGTCATTTCTGGCCTGTGTACCACAGGTTCCTCAGCAGTGACATAAACCTTTAGTTAATAAACTGCATTTTATAGCTTCATGAATGAAATCAAAATTTTCTGATCAAATGGACTATAAGCCTTGCAGGATATAAGTAATCTGTATTTATGCACTACCAGACACACACATCTCCACTACTGAATAGATTAGTAACTTTGGGCACTAACTGAACATGTATATTTAGTAACAGTAACAAAACTAATTCCATTGTATTCCAGGCATGCTAAAAAGGTAGCCTTGAAATGCTTTTGGCAATGATGATTTTTTTTAACTGCCCCATAATGATGTAAATTGTTTTATGCCCTAAATGGTGTTAACTTCCTTCCCCTCCTGCTGATTTTGGGTGCTATAGATGCATCAGGTGGTCACATGTGCCTACATTTAACTGGGGTCAATACTATTTTAGCTGTTTTCCTAGGACATATGTGCCCCATACATACACTTTTCTGGATGAATCAGAGTTATCTGCTGAGTGCACAGTGGACTATATGTTGCTAAAGGCTAAGTGGAAAATATTCTGCACCTCGAGCATGAAAAGACACGTTCTATCCCTGTATTGTGAAATTCCAGCTGCAGATAGTGTGGACTAGAGGAATTATCACAGAATCTCTATAAACCACAGGTTTTTTTTTTCAATAATTCCTTTTTTAATCTCTTCTGCTGTTTATCAAAGGACTGCCAAGAAGTAGGAGGCTCTTCTCTTGACTTCTTACTAAAATTAAGTAGTTTTGTGTTCGTCTTCCTGAATGCTTTCTGAAACACTCCAGCTGGCATGATAATTTGCTAGCTATGCTCATTTAGACGTTAAATTGTTTGTAAACTCTATCCCTTGTATCGATTGTGTTCTGGTCTCCTAAATGAAACATCTGTGGATGTATTTACAGTCCCAGAAAGCTGGACCAGTGATAAAAGCTTGCAGTTTTAGTCATTGCTCATCAGCTGACGTAAAGGCAAAACCAATGGGGAGCATGTGCTTACTCTCTCTCTAGTCTCTCACTCTGCTCACGTGTTGCCATTTAACGTGGATGGATCAGAAAAATTAGCTTTCAAATATTCTGATAATTTAGGTCTGTGAGAGCATATTAAGTCCCAGCCATCATGAGCACAGACTGATAAAGGCTTCAGAATATACAGCAATACATTCATGGAAGTGGTGAAATATAAAATAGTTTTATAAAGCAAAGAATGAAATGCAAACCCAAGGATCACAAGTCATCTAGTGATGATTCTGTAATTAAAAAAAAAGACTTAAAATCTATAGTTTGTTTTGAAGAGTCCTTAAATTCTACTGCCTCAGGCAAGTGTTCCTACAGATTCTTGTAAAAATACACTGAAGTTGCTTCTGAAACTTTTGTGACTACTGAGAAAGTGTTCCTGGGTTTGTATTTATTTAGAGATTTCCCTTCATTACAACAAACTCATAAATGTCTTGAGAATACTTTATTTCTGTGTTTGGTTTAAGAAACAACCTCTAATTGATAGCAATTACCATAGAGTGTAACAAAAATATGGCAGCATTCCAGTATTTTTTTTTAACCAAGTAGTCAAATGAATGAGTTCATTTACTGTTTTATTAGCTCTACTGTGTTATTGGAAAGGAAGGATGCTATAGTAGAGGAAATGATTAAAACAGTTTGAGGGGTGAAAAATGCTTTACAGTTCCTTTTGCAACCATTACAGCAAATTTATTAGATTGTTATTAACTGGACACTGCCTCTAAGATGCGTCAAGCAGACAACAAGCCACATTAAGAGGAAGCACTTGTCAGACCAAGTAGATGTGTGTTTATTTAAATAGTTTCATGGGACTTCACCCTGGAGTGACAAGAAGTCCCAAATGACTACCCAAAAAAAGAATTAGTTTCCCAAAACATGAGGAAATGCAGAGGAGACCAGAAAGATTGACTGTTTCCTTACCTTACAGTTTGTTAGTTGTCTGAATAGTGAACCTGTCATTTCTAGTATCCTTAGGAAATGAAATGTGCTATCTTAATACTAGTGTGCTTCAACTTTCCTGGTGACGTCCACGGGGGAAATTACTACATTAACGAAATCATCTTCACAGACCTTCCCAAAGCCCTGTGAGGTCAGGGAAAAGGTTCACAGTGACTTAATTTGATTCCAAATCAGTTTCAGTCTGGTGGCATCCCAAAAGTACCGGAAATTGTGCAATGTACAAATAGGCACCTTATGCT
The DNA here is from genome assembly GCA_013398155.1 of Pedionomus torquatus. Lineage (NCBI taxonomy): Eukaryota > Metazoa > Chordata > Aves > Charadriiformes > Pedionomidae > Pedionomus > Pedionomus torquatus. Next base: position 83,374 of record VZRU01000009.1, on the reverse strand, counting down.
GGGGTTTGGACTGCCAGTGCAGTTGAGGAGGCCATGACAAAACAGGACCTGTACAATTTGGGGGAAAAAAAAAATCACAGGGAAATAACTATTTATGGGGCTTACAGTGCAGAAAACTTCCCAGACAACAACAAGAAAATAACAAAGCACTCAAACAAAAAAGCCTTTACCCCCCACCCCCAGGCATTTGCAAGTTTAAACACCTCACAAGTCAAAACATATAACATTTTCCAAAACATAGAAAATCTCTTAGGAAAAGATTTCTCATAATCACAAATTTCCTTACAGGAGGTTGCTCAACAACTCTTAAGCAACATTTCCATTATGTGCAAAGCAAAACCAAAAGCTTGTAGAAGTCCAGCATGCATTCACTTGCTGCTAAGTCTGTTCTTAGCCTGCTTTATTCTCAGCTCCTTTGTGGGGTGAATATGAATTAGGAGCATAATCCTGGTAACTGATCTTCACAGTTGTGAAGTGGCATTATGACCTTGTTAATGTTTTCTATGTATTTCAATAGGACTAATGCCTGTTACTCAAACAGTGTGATACACCACTGCAGAAACATACTGGGTAGTGTCTGGTAGAAGGCTATCCTGTTCAGAGACTTGTTCATTTATTTTAAATTATGAAAATCCCACTAGTGTTTTCCTCTGACTTAGTATTTATTTTTGGTAGCTCAGGGTTCCAGGTTGAAGATAGACATGGGGCACACACAAAAGAAAGAAGTACAATGTGCAATTTATATACTTTTGCTTTGGAACAGAAGTAGTTTGTCCAACGGAAGCAGAGCATGTTGGAAACATGATGGAAAATTTCCCTGCCGTTTTTACAACTGTCACCTTTTTTTGTGCCTTTTGACTTACCCTGGTATTGGATAATTCTAATTATACGACTGAATTGCTACTGTATTTTATTTCAGAAGGGGGAAAACGAATTTATTCTTTGTACTAGCATAAGAAGGTTTAATTTCCCGCAGAAATTCTAGTTCTTTCATTCATCTCCCTGGTGTTACTTTTTAAGCAACTGCTATCCGAGGATTTGAAGGCATACCCTCTTTTTCCACAAGCTTGCAGCCGCCTCACAGTCCTCCTCTCAATGCAGCGCATTAAGATCAGCGTCAAGCCAAATTTACAAGCCAGGAGAGTTTGACATCAGCGGGAGTAGTCTCAGAAAGGAGCGTACAACGTGACTCCAGAAGAGGCACATGAACTCCTCAAGCTCTTTGTTAAATAAACAACATGTTGGTGTTTGTGGTGAGTTAAACATCTGCATTTCACTTTGAGCGTTAAGCGAACTTTGAAAATGCAATTTCCCCTATTTTTATTAAATTAAACAGTTTGACAAAAGTTGGCTGTCAGAAGTACTTCTAAAAGTGGTGACCAATACAGAATGATGTCTTCTATTGTATTAAAAAACCAGATGTACTAAACTTTTTCTGTTTTTTTTTGGTGACTCACACGTGTACATTTCATGTGGATGATGGTTCTATTACTGGTCCTACTAACTACATTTACTTTTTGTCTATGTGATCATTAATTTATATGTTAAAATTCTAGTGTTTTCTTCTCTAGAAAAATTTATATAGAAAGAGGAAAATGGAGGATCAGTCTCACAGTTATATTTAAGCATAAAGATTGTTTTACTTTATTTTTTCAGAAGTTACACATGATCATCCAAGTTTTTTTTTCATAAAAAGGAAAAGCATGAAATTATTTAGAAATTTAAATACCTTTTGAAAAACATTTGAGAAAACCTGGACTATTGCATTAGTTTACCTTAACCCCCAACAGAATTAAGATGTGTCTGATTTTTTTTTTAGTAGCTTTGACTAACTGTGAACAATTGAATTCTCAAAATATATTATTTCAGTGAACACAACATGAAGAAAAATATGTCCCAGGAAACTATTTTAATATTTTAAATCCCACTTAATATCCAAATTTGATTAACGAAGAGATTTGGATGCCATTCATAAAACTGAAGTCTGCTGAATGGGTTTTGGTCTCATGGTGTCTCAGTACACAGCCCTGATCTTCTTGTGGGATGAAGACCTAGGGTGAAATTTCCTCTTAGAATGAACAGGGTAGTATTAATGCTAAGATAACTCATATTTATGGGGATTTTCCAACAGAAAAAGGTGAAATGTTGTTGTGAGCTATGTTCCTTATTTAATGTAAACCACTGTAATTCAAAAGCTGAAGAGAGGAGACTGAGAGAAGTTCACGGGCAGGAGCTGACAACAATTCCCTGAGGCTGAACATGTCACTTGTCCCTGATCCAGGCAACCAGTGTTGGCCACAGCTGGTTTCTTTCTTCTCTGAGAGAAGGGTCCAGAGGAGGCAGCCAGCATGTTCCCGCAAAAGCCAGCCCAGTTCCTTCACATACCCAGGCCTGGCACGGCAGCAGTCCTTGGACTGTCTGTAAGTCCTCTGCGATCCAAGAGCAACAGGATCACCACCTTTAGTACACAGGGTCAGGGACATATTAAGTGTTGGTTGTTCTTTTTTTTTTTTTTTTTTTTTTTTTTTTTCCTTAATTGCTTTCTGACTCTGGCTTGCTGGCATTATGAAGTATGTCTGATTTGTTTCTGCTTGAATGAAATATTTTGTTTAATCTCAAATGATCTGCTCAAATTGGCTAAGTATGTGGAAACATTTCAGTTTGGGATGGATCCAAAATAATAACCGCTAACTTTTTTTTTTTTTTTTTCTGCTGGCTACCAAATAAACAAAAAAAATAAATTAATTATTGACGTGGTTTCTGTTTTAACATCAGCTGCAGAGGAACTTGATAGGATTATGCCTTTGAACCTGAAAGTTGATGGGAAATGTGAAGCTATGGATTAAAATTAAAGCAAGCTCAGAGATGTAACCAGCATAGAGAAGAGAGGGTAGTTTGCTAGTTTAGATGTATTTCTTTCTGATACACTTGAATTTGATCTGAATTCATATTGGAGTCTCTTAAAAGTTAGTATTATTTGGGATTAATTGATTATGTATGGAAATAGAGCTAGAAGGTCAGTTCTGGATGTGGAACCTAATCTGGTTTTGACATTGCACACATTTGGGTTCAGAACAGTATTCTCTTGTCAATATAGAATGTGATCAGCAAGTTTAGATCATAATGTTATGACAAGTTTCCAACTTGTTAAAATCCAGCAGTTTTTTGGACTACGGCTTCATGCTTTAATTCAGCACCAGATCTGCAATTTCCAGCCAGTGTGAGCTTCAGTCTCTTCAACTGGGATTTCCAGAACAGGTACATCTCTAGTGAAGGTAAAATATAATGTGGAGAAGGTGACAGAATGAAAGACAGGCAAATAATTCTCCATGCTGGTCTTACAATAATGTAGTAGTGAATAGGAATGGAAATAGCACTGTTAGAAACTATCTAACACAAATATAATTTAGGGAGATGAATGAGAGCTCTAACTGTATCTGGTTGCAGGAAGGAGTTGGATGTATGATGGAAAATCCATGTTGCCTCTCCCATAGAGTCAAGCAGAGGCTGTGGTTTCTTCTGCCGCTTATGCTGCATTTACTTCTGAAGTGGTTGATTCTCAGATGGAAAACAGGAATTAAAAAAAATCCATTCTTCTTTGTCCAAGCACAAATCAAATTACTGCAATTTACTTTATCTGCTGTGGCAATGGAGAGATGGAAATATCTTGCTTAGATGCTGGTTATGGATGCATTCACCATGTTTTCTTTCTCTTCCTCTTCAAGCTCTCCACTGTCTCAAGCTGAATTAAATATATACAAATACCGTTATTTTCCATTGTAGTCACAGGAACAATGTTAAAGCAGTTATCCCGTATATGCAGCTGGGAAACTTGGATTACGTGGAAGATACCTGCCAAGACTAGCTCATATGAAAAATGCAGTACAGAATATGAAGTAAAGTTAGAAGGTGATGTTTTGGGTAGGCTAGATATGTCATTAGGATCAGTCCAGGAGTAATTTTTGATAAATTATCCATACTATTGTTTTTGGAGATTTGACATTTGTTTTTTTCAATATACATGAATTACAGTCAAAAGCCATAACTGGATGCTGCATAACTTTGAAAAGGCTACACTGAAAAATTTAACAGTCCAAACTACATTGCAAGATACAATATAGACTTCCCATCAGACCCACTTGTGTCTGTCTCCCAAGTCCAGAGTGTCAGATCACACTTAGGTTTTTTAACAGCAATGAGGGCTTGGAATGCAATTGAAAGAAAACAAAAGCTGATGCACACATTCTGTGGAAAATACTGAGTCAGTAGCCATGCTTTCTGGGAAATCTTTCATAAAAAAAGAAAGGAGAAATTAGTCAGCTAAGAGAATCTTATAGTGTGGACAAATGGGTCTTTGTGGTCCTGATTTGATGATCCTATTGAAATGTTTGAAGGTGGTATTAGTGGCCAATATTTGCTCCCAGTGCTACAGTATGTCCTAACACCCCACGCTGGCTGTGCTGGTGGGTACACTAATCTGGGTATTGAGCTGAAACTCTTTTGCAAACATTGGTCTCACAGCATCAACTCCAGCTTTGTATATACTTCTTAGTCTGTGAGATGTGAAGTCTTGACACAGAATCATCTGCTTTCCATCTACCTTCCAATTCCCATATTTTTGCTACAAACTGGTCCTATGCAACTATATTGGAGGCACAGGGAGAGGAAACAGCAACTTCTTTTTCTTCCCCCAAACTGTCTGCAAACTAATCCCTGCTTAAGATTTATATGGCAAGCTGTTTATTGCAACGAAAAGGTTGTCTTAAGAGCTTGAGTTGATAATTTTTCCAACTATTTCTAATAGTGTCTCGTGTGAAAACAGTTTTATAAGAAAAAAAAAAAGACAGAAGGAAAGGCTGAGTGTCATATGCCTCACGCTACATGTACTATATAGATTACTTCCTCTAATTCTTGGTTGATAAGATATCACTATGTGTGGAGAATCAAAGAAAAGAAATGGATAGGAAAAAGATGGGCCTGTAATTTGTGAAGTTGTGGAGATTTTCCTCTCCTGTCAATAGTTAAATTAATGGCAAAACCAACTGGGATACAAGTGCAATGTAACAGCCTCCATTTGATTATTTTCCTCTGATTTTCAGCTGCCAATAATCTTCACTAACATTAGTTGTCCCTAACACCTTTACTGTTATTTTTACAAAAGACAGCAAGGATTTGACTGTACTCCCTCCTCAGGATTAGAATGCACTGGCAGGGCTATGTGGTAATATCAACTCATCACCTTTTACTTGGTTGTGATTTACTCAGTCCCAGAATTTCTACACTCAAAGTAAATTATAAGATTAGTTTCCAATGTTTTCCCCTACAGTCATGCTGCTGCAATTCAAAGGAAGTCTATCAGTCTCTGCTTTGTTTTCTATTTTCACTCTAAAACAAAAGTGAAAGGAGGCCAAACGTGATGCAGTGGGAATAAATATATGGGGAGGGTTTTTTCAGTATACTTGGAGTATCTTTTCTTTAAGTGTACTGGCATTATTTTCACAAGAGGTCAGCAGGATAATTTGACTATTCTATCATAACTTTTCCATCTTGTGGTGGATTTTATTCTTAGTGAATAGGACAGAAAATAGAATAAATTTCTAGCTGCACAGTTTGTCTAATTGTTGTCTAAAACAGGTAGTGTCTTGAAACTGAAGCAATATAAATAATTACATAATACGGGTATTTGGATAGTTTCCTTTAAAAACTTTGCCTCCTGCAGCAAATGCTTAATCCTATAACAAAGTAGAATAAATGTTACTTTGAGCAGAATAATGTGGAAATGAGTCTAAGCCTCCTGCCTACTATAGTGAGCTGTGAAAAAATTGCATAGTGGGATTTAGGTCAGAAAAAAGAAAGATTAAGAATAGAATTAATGTCTCTTTGTGGAAGGAATAATCAGAGAGTTTTTTGGTGTGTTTAAGCACTCCAGATAAGGCAGCTGAAGTTGATCTCTTTCATATTGATTCAATGAAACATCTTGATTTATGATCTTTGGAAGCTTTCTTGTGGATGGCATTGCACACTGAATCACATTTACCAAAAAAGGGTGAGTCATGATTTCCAATGGATTAGTACCTTTGACTTCAAAATGGAAATTCAAAATGCACCCTTATATATAATGAAGGCAAAAAAGAACAATAATACTGTAACAGACTCCTGCTAAGATATTTTAATATATATTTGCACTTCTAAATGTAACTGTTGAAACTCTGGCAGGCATCATACTTTAAGCTTACTCTGGATTTTTCTCATTAAGAATATATTGTAAAAAGAACTTGATCATCCTGAGACAAAGACACATCCTGAGACATTAATCTAATATGATAGGATTGTTAGAAATATTAACCATTGGTCTGAGTCATCACTTTCCACTATAATTCTGTACTCCTTTGGCAGTGATCATATGTACAGCCTTTGGTACATACTTGGCTAACAGATCTGACAGATACAATGGCTTTGAAGCTGGGATTAGGAATGTATAAACCATCTCAAAAACTAGTTGTACATGGACATGGATCAAAGTCTAGAATGGAACAAAATATGCATTGAATTTCCATTTGTTTTTTACAAGATAGGTGCTGGAGAATCTGTTTTGTTTCCCTAGTAATCTCAGAATGAAAACAGACAAGGTTATAAGGAATAGCCTTACATTTGGTTACAATGTAAATATTAATTATTATCATATTATTATTGTTACTCCTATTATTAAAATCAACTGTTTGTTTTTTAGTATTTTGAATTACTGACTCTCCTTTGATTTTTCTCAAAGAATACTTTAGAAAGTGCTAATTACTCTGGATATTTCTTCCATCTTCTCTTGGTGCTAATACTTTATAAGATTTCTTTTTATGTTCTACTGCAAAAAGTCCTATATTTATGAACAGCATGTATATTGTTAACAGTGTTTCAAAGAAATCACTCTAACGTGTCAAATTTCTGTGTTTTACATTTTACCATGGCACAGTTCAAGCTGCAGATTTCTAAGCACTCTGTTGTGGGCTGTCTTTGAAAGAACATCCTGGTCCTAGTATCCAGGATGAAACGTGCATTAGGTTAGGTAGAGTTTTTGAGTGGTTTTAAAGGGTGAATTTTTGTCTTATACAAGTTGTAGTTTCCAGAAGTTAGTGAAGAAGAATAGAGTGAATAATTTGCATTGATTAGACTATAAAATTAGATGGGTTTCTACCTGAAAACAGGTGTCAATGATAGGTACAGGTTCAGGGATGAAAGAAGACACATGCAATAGGAGGGGATAAGGTAGTCAAGGATGTACGGAGAATAAAGGAGAGACAGAAGATTACTGCAGTGAAAAAAGGACAGGAAAGACATTTGCTAGATGGTTAAAGGTGCATTCGTACACAAAAACCTACAGATAGAAATGAGGCGGCAGTGTGAGCAAATCCACAATCTGAACAAGAATGGTTCCGCTGGGCTGACAAACATTGAACTTCTTTCAGCTGTGTTTCATTTTCCTTCATCTGTTAACCAGGAAACAGGTATTATTTCATTCTACACATGGGGATCAGAGACAGAGAGCTGTATTTAAGGTCATCCAGGAAGTCTATAGTAGAACAGGGAACTAAACCAGGAATTTCTGAGTTCCAGGACACTAACCATGGGACAGCTCATTTCCTCTCTATGGCAGTTGCTCCTGCCAAATTGCATTAGCTGAGAACAAGTCTCTCTTGTTTACATTTCTTTAAAACAAACCTTCATTAGGACTGGATTCAATACATCCCAAATACATTATCTAGATTACCATGAAATGTTTAATAAATCTCTAGATCTAAATTGGCTGGTGATGTAAATAAAAATGAAATCACACGATTGAGGAAAAAAAGAAAGTCAGAGTTATCTGAGGAGAAAAGTAAGCTTATTTTCTGATAAATGAAAAAAAGAACTGAAATGACTTTCAGAAGTTTTTCTGGATTGGGGAAAACTTGTTTGTGTGATTGAAAAAGTCAGAATAATTTAAAAGCTCATTTATTATGAAATAAAATTTTTTTGTTTGAATACTGTGTCTCAACAAATTGCCTGGGGCTGTTTACATAAAGGAAAACAATCGGCCAATGTTAAAAATTTTACTCACTTCTCTCATTTCCCAGTTCTTTCTTAAGAAAAAAAAAAAGAAAAAGGAAAAAGAAAAAAAAATTGTGCAATGCTCTTAAACTTACAGAGATCATACTGTTACAAGAGCCAACTGTCGCCTAGCTGTACTACACAAAGGATGTTGCTGAAGTCATTAATGGAAAAAACCTGTGCTTTAAAAACCAAAGATGACTGTTTTGCTGAAAATTCTGGATCCTTACTATATTATATGGATTGCTTAACACTTTGAACACACAGTAGGGATGCTCTTCATTGTTATGTTTAGGTATAGTGATTGTACAGACACACTCAATCTAGATACTGATATATTTATTTAGGTACTGATATGCCCTAGTGATCATCATATCCCTTTCAAAATGTTTTCTACATTTTTCCTCATTTTTTTAATGAGGATTTTTTTAGCTTCACTACATTTAGGTGTCTATATTGCCAGTATTATTCCTCCTATGGCTTTTGCTCTGTATTTCTGCTGTGAGTGAACAGCTTTTCATTTCTTTGACTGTGTACAGTCCTGGTCCTGCTGATGTTGATGGGGATTCTATCTTTGACTTCCATATGGTTTGATTTGCAGCCTGTACCTAGTTCCTAGTGACAGCAGCTAAATCCTAAATGACTGATTAAATGTGTCTGTAAAGCTGGCATTGTTGGTAATACTGTCAGCTATTTTTATGAGATGAGATAGGTGAATGTCTTGTGGGTGTCCAGTTACAGTGGCATATAAATATCTCCAGATGCAGGATTTTTTCATGAACTGATGGCAGTGGAAGGTATTACTCTTCATTTAACCACTTTACAAATTTTCTTGTCCATTTTCTTTTGGTATTATTTAGCAGTCAAGTATTTTAACATTCAGCTGTCAAAATCTAAGTATGAAGAAATGGGTGAAAGTACTTCATCTTGTCCTTCTCTTCTATCTCACAGTCATGAAAACATATGCCTGTCTTAAAACGAATGTTCTAGTTTCTCTTGCTGCCCAGAAGAACATTAATTATTTGTTTAATGTCTATCAGAAAAAGAAACAGATATAAAACTTTTACAAGTGCACACGTTCCTTTCTACCAAACACTGGAAACTTATCTTTCCATCACTAATCCATTAAGAAGGGGATATATGGTATTCCTAAGCATCTGTAGGGCTTACGTTCCCTTTCCTTAACTTTTCCCCTCACAACGTATGGTGTATTTACTGTGCTGTTTGGTTACTGCCTTTATGTTTCTCTTACCAAAATATTTCCATATGTTTCCCGGTCTCTGTTATTCTCAATTAAATATCACAAGCTTTCCTCCTCTCCTGTTAGTGCCTCCACTTCTCTTAACTCCCTCTTCTGTTTTGCCCAGTAATGATTTTCTTTCCTTTGCTGTGTTTTTGGCTCCATATAATATTTTGTAGCATTATTACTTTTCCCCCAATAGAACGTATCACAGGGGAACAGTGTTCTAAAACTATTCTCACAGATCCTTTTGGGAAGGCAGGATGATGTATTGGACAAAGGAATACACATTTTTGTTTTGTGGCAGGTAAATGGTTGTTATTCTAGGTCAAGTGTTTCCCATGTTTCCTTATCTACATCCTCTCTCTCAGCCCTTAAGAAAGAATAAGAATTGCTGACACGCATCATCAATCTCCAATGCTAAAACAGACTCCAATATCAGAGCATTATTTCTTGATTTTCTCTATCACCTTGCTTTATATCAATCTTCCCAATAATTTACAGTGTTGCTACATCTGCCAGGATGAGTCTTCTGCTATGTTTAAAGGTGATACTCCTAATATCAGAGTGGAAATGGTGTGCTTTTACCAGTGGGAAAAAAATAAAAAACAAAACCAAGTCCAGTCTCAACCCTTTTCTTGTATCAGATCTTTCTCTGTATTACTGATAGGGGCAAAACTGGTCCTCATTGCAAAGATTAATTATCAACCAAGATGCTGATGTTGTAATGTTTTTCAGTTGTGGCAGGAAACTGCAGCTCGTACAAGAGTTCTGCTGTGCAGCAGGAAAACCTGTAAAGCAACACTAGCTGCAAACAGGTTGGGCCGGCAATTGGAAACCTGCAATTTTTGTTGGATTTTGAAGTATCTTCCCATCAGTAATCTCCCTTGGGCTCTTTCGTTCAATGGGTTCTGATACAATATATTTAACTTCTCAGAGTTGGGAATAGGGTGAATGTGGACACGTTGCAAAGTCTGTTTTGATAAATTGGTATGACTGAGCTCCCTAGAATGCAGCTGGTAAAATAGTAGCTACTTTTCAAGTCTTTAATGATTGTGTTGCTTTATTGGTATCAATTTTGATGAAAGTCAAGTCCTTGGTCTACTTGGCCGCTTTTGATAATAATAAACCTGCATTGATTTTTCTGGTAAGACTGGTTTGGAGATTTTGTGTCTTTGTTGGTGCTGTGATGCTGCTGGAGAAATGGATTCTGCTTAGGTATAATGAAAGTCAGATCAAACTCATGGCTAATCTTTCAGAATGTCCTGGTACACAGTTTTCAGGTAGATCGGAAGAGTTAGTTTGGATTATCTCCTCTGGGAAGAACCAGGTTAATACATCAGGGGTCTAAGAATGATTGCTGAAGAAACTCATCAGAAATCCACCCCAAGAGACAGGGAGTTTGAAGGTGATGAAGCCGTGTTTTTTTTGGTTTTTTTTTTTTAAGAAATTATGGGAAAAGAGGCTTCACTGAGGCTATAATTGAATATTTTGTTCTCTCCTGTTCCTTTTTTTTTTTTTTTGAAGGAACTTTTCCCTATCAGAAATAATTTCACAGAAGATAAATATGTTGTCATCTCTTAGCAGAATTAGGTTACCACTTATGAAGACAGAAAAGTTAATGGAAGAACAAACTAAATTCTAAGAAAGGCTGTGGTAGCTTTTACACAATGCCATTTCTCTGGTCATCCAATTAATTATATAGGTTTCATTAAAAAGAAGAATATTTTTAGATTTGGAGGAGTAATTAAGAAGAGGCATCCATTATTTTAAAGCAATAATTTAATTTCCATAAGATTAAAAAAGACATTCTAGATCCCGTGGTAAGAGTGGTCAGGTGATGATGAGAACCATTAATACAGGTTCCCAAATGATAGGACAAGAGAAAATGGGCTCATGTTGAGCCAGGAAATGTTTAGATTGGATATCAGAAAAAAATTTCACCGAAAGGGTTGTCAAGCATTGGAACAGGCTGCATAGGCAAGTGATTGAGCCACCATTCCTAGAGATATTTAAAGGACAGGTAGATGTGGTGCTGAGGGACATGGTTTAGTGGTGGTTTCGGCAGTGTTAGGTTGATGATTGTTCTTGATGATCTTAAAGGTAATTTCCAGTCTAGATGATTCTATGACCCATAATATCCACTGAAATAATCATTGAGGTGGAATGATGAATCCTTGCATGCCTCAACATTTGATTGTTACTTCTATCCAGGAAAAAAAATTTAAAGGAGAAACCTAAATTGGTTAGAGCTGGATACTATGCCCAGTACTAGGCTGTAACAAAGAAATAGCCAAAGTAAAGGAACTTGATAAAACTATGTACAGCACTTATTCAGAGGCTGTCTCAATGAATATGTCTGAAGCCATCAGGGGGAGAATCTGGAGACTTAAACAGAGAAAAAATGGGTAACATGAGTCAGATAATCCATGGAAACTGTGCTCTATTGGACTGCTGCCAAGGCAAAGCATTGGACATAACTTCCTTCCCTGCAGAAGAGACAGAACCAGGCAACTGTTTTTGATCCAAAGGACCTGCGGTTCTTTTGGTAGAAGATTCAGAAGCAGCATGTGAGCACCATTTGTGTTTATTGATGAAAGGTGCTGGCACCATTTTTGAAGAATCAGAAAGTCAAGGACTGAGCATCTTTAACTTCTGCAATTAGAGAAGTAATTTCTTTTATATTTCTGGGATAAATCTATGCTTTCACTACACTTGGTTAAAACTGTGGAACTAGACATAACAGTTATTTTTTGCATTTAGTTTTTTTGCAAGGGGACTTGAATCTGTCCCATACTCCTGAAAATCAAATATTTACTACGTAGTGATGGAGGAATGACAGTTACTCACACAGTAAACCTTCACTTTTAGAAAAAATTATTCTGACTGTTTTCATGTGTTATAATGAAGTGGTTGTGACAGGCAAACCTATAGTTTGCCAAGTTATGAACTTCCATGAAGGTTAATTTTATAATGAATACAGAACACCAAAGAACATGCACTTTATGACATTTAATCAAAATTTAGCACAGTGAGATGAGGTGTAGAATATTGCTGCTCAAAACTGTTGCAATGGCTCTTTTCCAAATTGATTAATGGATCTCTGCTGAGCACCTGATTGACATCATGCTGAATGTTTAGGTTCTTTCCAGTCTAAGGATGAGGTTTTTCGAGAAGCATGAGAAAACTTTCTGTAAAGGAAAACAAGGAGTATAAAATATAAATGTCAGCTGTAACAGTGGACTGTTGAAGCAAAATAGGACTGTGTCAGAATTTTAATTCCTTCCTTCCTAAGTGAATTACTTAGTCAAATTCAAGCCCTGTGGAAAAAAAAAAAAAAAAAAAAAAAAGAAAGCTGGAAATTCAATTTCTGACGCAGATATCCTCCTCTCAACATTATACAAATGGGACAAATATGTAGTGGCATGAGTTTGAGCTCAAGTTAACTACATTTCAGCATAAATGCAAATAGTATGAGCTGATTTAGGTATAATATTTCATTAAGAATTGCTATTTACAGTTAACTAAAGCGAGTAATATAATTTACAAATTTCCCTCACTATTTTTTAGATCAACTTTATAACAAGAGGGGGAATGTGGGTATTTTGCTTGTTTTAAGTGACTTTTTTTTTTTTTGTTTTTGTTTTTGTTTCCTCCCATCTTTTTTTCCCCCACTTTTTTTGATATTCAAGCCTGAACTCCCTTACAAAACTAAGAACAAATTGTTTCTTAGTATTTTAATTGTTCCCAGACTTGATAGCCTGCCCTTCCACTTTGTCTAATTGTTCACCATGAGAACCTAAACAATGACAGAAAGTGGTATTTAAGATTGCATGACTTTAAGATCTATAGGAGCAGACGTAGGTCTACCTATAGCTAATTCTCACAGAGATGATCTATACACTGAGTCTGCACAGAATCCTGGCTCGCTGCAGGCGGGCAAGCCAAACAGCAATGTGTGGTTCCCTTGCTTGCATCACTCCTGATTTTCTATTCCTGTGCTCTCCTGCTTTAAGAAATGTTTTCAAGTATTCTCATGCTGCAAAGAAGGTAGAGAAGTTTTCTTTTTCTGGTCCTAGAAGAGTGTGTGTGGCAAATGCTGTTATAAATAAGAGTCGGAACTACTTTTAGAACCAGTGGTATTGAATTAGAGCTGTTCAAAATAGTGAGGGAAACCTTCATAACGCTGGGAGACAGGTTGGCTGAGACTGGATATAAACCAAAGGAAGGGTTATTTGAGCTTCACAGCAGGAACACTGTCCTTGGGGAAACCCTAAATCTAGCCAAAACATTATATGCTGAAATCCTGTAGTTCATGAGGGCGCTGCAATACAGCCACTTCATTGTGGTTATGCATGAAAGTGTGAAAACCTGTGACAAATTATTTGCTCTGCTACGGAATCATTTTCATTAGCCAAAGTCTATTAGTTTGGAGTAGGTTTTTTTCTAGAGAATAGCTGATTGAGTTCTTAAACCCTGCAGGGAATTATGCCAAGCCATTGTTTTCTTCAAAGATAAAGTGGGATGGCACTTTTGAATGCAAAATTCTGGGCACGTAGGTGAATTTTATATAGCTATAAGGTTTAATTTTTCTTTTCTTCATTGATTTTCTGATTAAACTAAATTTTCACATGTTAGAAAGCTGTTGTTGATATCCAGCATCATTAAACCAAATTATTTCTGTAGAACTTTTTTTCTTGTCTGTATCCACACCTGAAATTTAGTGTCATGGCTGATTTCCTTGCTAGTGTTTCAATGAAGCAAGTTCTAAATACAGTTTCTTTCTTTTATCTTCTGTACGAGCAAAACGCTTGAGCACAGTTTGTTCCCAGAAACATTCTGGCAAAATGTACCATGACATTGTTCTATTTTGTTGAGGGCTGATTTGTGCGTGGTAAATAACCTAATTGCTCTGTTAGCAAAATCTAAATCAAGGGTGATGCTTTTGCATGGTTATGTTCCATGTTCCAAGCTGTAACTCATTTTCATTCTGAATCAGAAAGCCACTAATTCTAAGGAAATTGTTTCTTTAAAAGATCTCAATATTTTTATTATTTCTCTCTTTTTTTTTTTTTTTTTTTCTACTACCTTGTTTAAAACTGCTATGGTTAACATGAAAAACTGAGTCAGGAGTGTGGCAGCTTGTGAACACGAGGGGGCTGTGCAAGGCACGAAGCAAGTGTTTTGCTACTTGGACCTCCAAGGGCCTCAGTGTGAGTGCTGGGTACTGTTTCTTATAGAAAGTCCATACTAGTTTGCTGTTTGCTCAATATGATGAAGCAACAGTACGGCCATTATATTTTGGGACACTATTTTTTTCTGAAGTTTAACTTCTTTCTATCTGAATATTTAAAAAGATTGTCCCATAACCTGTTACTGATGGGGTTTTTTGGTGTTTCTGATTGGTTTGTTGTTTGGTTTCTTTCCTTTATTTTCAAATGTTGGCTCAGTTAGGAAAAAAACTTTTCTCTCACTGTATATTCAGCTGCAGCTTATATATTACCCCAAAAGGTAACATACATCTCACAGAGATATTAACAGTTTATGGATACTGATGCATTTAACCCACAGGTAACCCTGAATACAACTAAGTTGCTGTATAACGAAATAGGTCCTCAGCAATTTATTTCCAGTTTATCATTCTGTTGTTAATATAGCTCAGCAAATATAAGAACATACAACTTAAGCGAAACAGCTTAATGACAAATATCAGATCAAACTGAATTTCATCAGAGTAGATTCTAGCCAAGAAAAAATGCTATGCTCAGTATTCCCCAAAACTCTGAGTCGCTTTGACCTATTCTTTTGTAATACTGTATATTGCTTATGATATGTAGTCTGCCTGTGACATTTACTGGGGTTACTGGGGTTGCTGGGATATGCTGTTTTCATTATGAAAAACATCTTTTCAATGTGAAACCCACGGAAATGTGAGTTTTGAAAACAGTAACTTTTCATGGCCTTCTGATCTGAAGGTGTCATGAAAAAGACAATATTTTCATGCAGCCACAATCCCCTTTTTACTTTTCCATTCAGGTATGGAATTTTTGAAAGCAGTTATTGAACATTGATTTGTAAAGTTTGATATCATGGGATGTACATTCCCAGATTAACTCAGGATGTCATAGCACAGTAAAAATAAAAAATATAATTTCATTAATTCTGAGCAATTAATACATCTGAAAGGTATAGCTACTAAGGAAAAACATTGCACATAGTAAACTTAATAAAGAAAAAATAGAAAATATTAAATCAATAGTAAAAATACAAGATTTGTAATCAGTTTAAAAGGGTTATATCATTATTTTTGATATCTATATTCCTAATTGAGCTATTTTTATGCTCATGCACCCTATATTTTTCATTTACAATGTAGCTGTTACTATTTAAGATGTAGAACTTTATAAAAATTGATAGTGTTTATTTGAAAGCAGGAGATGTTAAGTAAAAATCTGCTGCCTTTTTTAAAACATTGAAGTTCCTTTTCTTGTCTTTCATAGCTTTGCAAGTATTTTTGAAAAGACACCAGTGGCCCATGTTAGAAACCACACTGTCTTTCTACAAATCTTACTTTTCCATTCTCTTAGGATAAAAAAATCTACTTATGTAAATCTTGCCTGCAATAAGAAAATAATCATACAATGGCAAAAAAACCCAAACCAGAACAAATACTGAATAAAATTTACACAGTTGAACCTGGCTGCCAAGTTTGGCTATCTGGTTCAAGGTTGCATCAGCACCCTTACCAGAACACTTCTCAATCACCCATCTCTCCCCTTTAGCACATTCTTCTGGGATGTTTCATTGCATACTCTAGTCCAGATTGCACTGCATAGCACTGGTTATGTCTCCTTGGGCTTCATCTTAAACAGTTCCTTTTCCTCTTCTTTTGTTTTTGGTATTTATGCTCACGTAGAAGAAAATAACATCTACTGTTTAATTTCTGTTTAGCCAACCTGAGTTGACTGACTTACAGTATTTCCTCAGAACTCACATTTGTCATTCCAACCCCTTAATCCTTCCACTTATTTAATTCCAAACTTTTGGTCACCCATGGTAGCAAGGTACAGCAATCTACATGTTTTAGCTGTGAGGAACCAGCAATATATTTTCCTAGAAAATTCCACTTCCAGTCAGCTTTTATCAGACATCATGGAAGATCTTCAGATTCAGATCTCAGAAGAGAGTGAATAATTAGTTATGAAGAATAAGAAAAAAAATAGTGGGAAAAAGCTCTTGAAAAAGAAATCAAAGGGCTAGGAGCCATTCAAAATCAAAACATGGAAATTCACTGGCAGTTTTCACTCCTTAAGTAGACCACAAGTGCACTAGAACTGAAGTAGTGGTAAGAGCTTGATGTTGGCCCTTCATTCTAAGGGCTAAGTAATTCTCAGAAGGTAATAAATCTGACATCAGACTGATCAATTACTTAATGTTAAAAATGAAAGAAAAAAATAATCAAAGCTGTTACTTGAGATGAAGTGTCCTCTTAAATATAATTTTTTATATAATAATGATATTTGATCAGAGCTAGCCAAGTTTCAATGGACATGGTACTTCTCCAGCAACCTAACAAACTGTTTGGCACTTTTCTAATCCAAATCAGTCTATTCAAAAGCTGTCTTGTTTTTACTGTGGTGCTACATAGTGCTAGTATTATGGATTAATTTTGTAAATTTTTTTCCCCATTTCCTTAATTTCTCATCTGTTTTACTTCTACTAAGTAACAGCTCTGTACCTACTCCAGTTTCCAAAGCTAGAAAGTAGGAGCCTCATGCATAATTTCTGGGTTTACTATTAACTAGCTATGACCTCAGGCAATCAGACTGTTCAAATGCTGTTAATGAAGGTAAAGAATTTTAAAAAACCCCACCATGTTTTAATATGTGTGCATTTCACATTTCTGATCAGATTCAACTTTTCTTTCTCTAGCTGCATGCCAGATGGTTTCCTATTTATATGCTATTATGAATCCAGTTCAATGAAGTCAATGGTTGTTCCTCATGCATGGAAAATCCTTTCAGAATTACTCTAATCCTAAACTGTGACAAGGTGAGATTGAAGTTTTTCTTTACAGACTGTGCTATCACTAATGGAGTCACAGGATGCTGAAGAGAGTCTGGAGTTTTTAAATCTTTAAACATCACAAGTCAGTTTTGCTCTTTCTGTGCTGGCACTCACTTAGCTATCTGATCTGCTGTATCTAATATCTATATACAAACGTGTATGGCTGGCCTCTAAGAAACTTTATGGCATTTCTGGAGAAGCTTCTGTATTGCATATATGAAGCTGAAGTTTCTCATGAAGCACTAATACCTGGAGAGTGTGGTTACAAAACTGTGATTGCCAGATGCTTTGTCTCTGCCGCTGTATCTTTAGATGCTCATGGACCCATCTGCTTGTTAAATCCTTGCATCTGAGATTTGTTTGGTCAGTCTGATCATGCAGAGGTCTGCTACCAAACATGAGGACTTCCTTTTCCTTAGAAACACAACCCTCTACCCTTCATAAAACAAAGCCAAAGAAAACCAGTGCATTGACAGGTACTAGATGTGAGTTCCTCTTTGATGTCTTCCTTCATAATATGCTTTCTAGCTTTGATGATACCTTGTTCTTCTCTCTTCTCTCTAGTGATACTCCACAAATGCTATTACTAGATATATCATTATCTTTCATTAGCCCACTGTTTATCAAATCCTACTTGAGCAATTGGTTTATTGAGATTTCAGAGGTAAATTGTCTGCTTGGCTTAAGGCTATATCTCTACAGATGGTATTAATTTAGTAAGAGCTGAACAGTTAAATGGCTGCCTATAACACTGAAAATGAAATTTCTTCTAATTTACATTCTTAAGGATGTAAACTTGTTTACCATCTTTGTTTAGCACAGATATTACTTGAGGTAAGCCAACACTGTCCGAATTACTAAAATTAGATCATTCTTAAATAAATATCCCACAGAGAGACATCGCCAGATCATAAATGAGTACTTTTTCTTTTCATTGAGATTAATTTATTTCTTCATCAAAAATTATCTTCTGCCAGGAAATCCTGCCACTTTCACTTAGTTGGAGTCCTTGAGGCTGAATTTCCACTTCTAGTTGTGGTTTATTGTTGAGTCTAAAATTTAAAAATCAAGCTTTGCTTTAAGATACTAGTGATTCTAGGAAACAAGTGTTGTGAAAACACAAAGCTTATTCTAAAATTAAATTTGCTGGCCTAAGCTGTTTCCTTATTTTAATCTAATTTAGTTTACTTTTGTGTCTATTAAGCAAAATCTATTTCTTCTCACTTTTAGACGATAAGATGTAGAGATAACTTTTTATGTATTTCATGTATTTCTGCACCTCTTTCAAATTCTAGCTATGGTGACATGGTTCAGGGAGAGAGATGTATCTCTAAAATGCAGTGGTTGGCTATTCTAAGGCTGCTTTTTCTGCTAATCCTCTGGCATTTATACTGTTTGTTACCCAAAGACCCCTGGTGTTAATTGAAATCTTCCTATTTCTTTTTAATGGAGTTTGGATTTGTATTTTATGATATACTTAAAAATAACACTGAAGTAGTTTTATGTCAAAATATGAGAAATGATAAGAGAATAATCAGATGAAAGAAACCTCAGGAAATCAAATTCAGCCTTTCTACTTGCTAGTGCGTATGCTTTTTAGGGGAAATTTCATTGATCCTTTGAAGCATTTTGTCATTTGTAGTTTTCACTGCTACAACAGAGCAAAATTGTTATGAATATGCCACTACATGACTAACATTAAATTACAGCATCCTGACTTTATTGAGTTTATTTTATAAATGAGGGGATTCTCTTAACATCTTTGATAAAAATCCATATAAGTACTACTGCATATTTCAGTGAAAATTGTCTTGGTGACAACTTACATCAGTTAAGAAGTCATATTTTTGGGTTGTTAATATCCTTCTATTTTCTTAAGGAAAGTAATGTTGTCAAAGTCTCCTGACTAAAGCTGGCAGCAACTATAGAGTTTTGCCAAGCCTGTGCTGCCAGAAAGCTCAATGTTGTGCACTGTAAAACAGATGGGTAATAATTACTTTGATAGAATCTTTTATCCACATTTAAAAAATATAAATAACTCCTTTACTATTCCAAATATTTGTTAAATTTGCATTTTGGGAGCAAGAGGATAAAATAATTTAGCTAATGGTATAAGAATGTAAAGGCTACAACGCTGATTGATTTGAAATTAATCTCTTCTGTAATTTTCATGGAGTTTTACAGGAATTTTCCAGTTATGACCACAATTTTATTTTCTCTACCTGGAAACTGGCCTTACAACTTGATGGCCATTTTTAGAAATATTTGGTTTGCAATGATTTATTTTAACCCATTATCTTATGCCCCCCAAATTATAAAACAAACGCAATGTAAGTGGCAATGTTAGATTTTCAACTAGCAGCTTCTCATTATGTCTCATAAACCAAAACCTAATAATTAATGGATTCAGAATTACAAGTATTCTTTAATTCTTTTCCAAATTTGATGTATTAAATGGTATTTCTGTCCTAAGTTTTTCTTTACTTCAGCCTTAAAGAAGTGGTAACATTTCTAGAGCAAGAATTCAAAGGTAAAGCCTTTGAATACAAGATACAGGATTCCAGGATTGCAGATAGCAGATATAAAAGCTGGAATCTCTTTATAGGCTATGAAATGTATGATTAGAAAACTATTATGCTAAGTGATGAAATTATCGACCCACAGAACTCCATCAGTTTGTCCCCTTTCACATATGCAAATGCAAAAGATTTATATGTTTAAAAGATAGTTTTATTTTTGATCTTAAAGCAGTTGTGCTCTGTTTCCTGACACTTTTGATAATCAGGAGCTACTAATATTAATCTGATCCAGATTTTGTAACAGAACCAGAGACTGGAAAAGCACACACATTTTGCAAACATTGGCATTAATTACAGGTTATTGAACAAAAAAAGAATTTTACTCAGTCACAGCTTTGATTGTCCTATCAGTGTTTGCTCTCAAGAAACAATGGATCATATTTTTCATTTCTTTGGTGAGTTCTCACTTTCAAATATCTTTTTATTCTTGTATGAATTGGCATAGATGCATCTGAAACTGAAAGCATCATATTTCATCTGAATTGCCCGAAAGAAATGCTTGTCAGGGCCCAGCACGGCATATTGGAAGGTGACACTCCATAGCGAGTCAAGTACAAGGGTTGTTTTTGTTTCTGAGAAGATTGCTTCAGCCTCTTCTCTCTCTTTATTTATGTAGATTGTAAACCCTTCAGGAGCAAAGTCAGCACTGAGAATGTTCTTGTCTTGCTGACTGTGTCCTGTCTGGGAAACAAGACCATTGTATGGCTGACAAGCTTTCTCCTGTTACCCGCATCCCTCCCCTATTACCTCCCCCAAACTCTTCAGCTTCTCTCCGATAGCAATCAGTAATGAACTTTAGATGGAGTATTGCGAGGGCTACAAAATGTAAACTACTTCATATGCAAGTCAGTGTGGGGCACGATCATAGCTCTCGGGGGGGTCATACAGGCCTTTTATGACCTTCACTCATGCCTTCTGTAGAGCTGAGGCTGCTAAAACCTCCATGAAAGTGCTGCAGGTCACTGAACCTGCCTAGCAGTATATCGTTAGATTTTCCTTCCACCTTTCTGCCAAAGTTAATGGGCCACAAAAATGGTTTAGAATTATCCCTTTTAAAGAAAAAAAAAAAATAAAGGTGATTTGCCTTTCTTCTTAATTAACTTCTTAATTAAAACTCTCCTGGATTAGTAACTAATTTGTAAATTCGATTTATCAATAGCATCACCCTTTACCATATTCCTTAAATGAAAATCTGTTGATTTAAGAGAACTCCACTGTTATTCAGAGCCACAATTAAATACAATGCATTGCAAAGAAAGGCATCCAGAATCACATCACTAAAAAGAGAAGTGAACAATGTCTCTTTAAAACCACTGATCATAGAATCATAGAATTGTTTTGGTTGGAATAGACCTTTAAGGTCATCAAGTCCTACTGTTAACCTAGCACTGCCAAGTCCACCACTAAATCATGTTCCTAAGCAGTACATCTACGCATCTTTTAAACAGTTCCGGGGTTGGTCACTCAACCGCTTCCGTGGAAAGGCTGTTCCAATGCTTAACAACACTTTTGGTGAAGAAATTTTTCCTAATATCCAATCTAAACCTTTCCTGGCACAACTTGAGGACATTTCTTCTTGCCCTATCACTTGCTTCTTGGAAGAAGACAGCAACCTCCACCTTAATCCCATGTCTTTTCAGGTAGCTTTATAGAACAGCAAGGTCTCCCTTTTCCAAGGTCTTCCCTTTTCTCTTTTTTCTCCAGGCTGAACAACCCCAGTTCCCTCAGTTGCTTCTCGTAACACTTGTTCTCTAGGGCCCTCACCAGGATTATAACCGGAGGTGTTCAAGACCAGGCTGGATGGGGGTTTGAGCAACCTGGTCTAGTGGGAGATGTCCCTGTACATGCCAGGGGGGTTGGAACTAGATGATCTTTAAGGTCTCTTCCAACCTAATCATTCTACGATTCCATGATTTATATTTTTGTGTTTTAATTCTGCACCTATTTCTGGAAATTTTGAAACAATATGAAATTTTTGTTTGTGAAACTGATAAAGTGTGAAGAGACAGTTCTCTACCTGTCAGCTAGACCAGAACTTAAGTAGCTGGGTAAGATGGCATGACTATTTGAACTTGTAACAAACTCAGTGAACTACAAGTCACGGATTTTAAGCAAACTATTTCTTTGAAGTCACTGAGGAAATGCTGTTGGTAACCAATAGAACAATACAACCCTTTAGTTTCAAAATATCCTTTAGAAGTGTTTATCAAAACTTCACATATTAAATCCTAAATGTATGTACAAACAAAGAAACCAAATAAATAATACCAAGTAACTTGAAGGCACACAGCGGGCATACCCGTAATGAGATTTGTTCACATAGTGGACTTATTTTGGCCACCATGTCACATGGCATAAATATAATAGGTTAGGACAGTTTGAAGGAGAGAGAACATTTTGTTCCAAATATTTAAAATGAAAAAAAAAAAAAAGAAAATTATGCTGTTATTGTTATGGGTAGAACAGTACTTCCAGTATTGATTAAGCCCACTCACTACAAATTGCCCTAGTATGAACAGGCAAGATTCGTTTCAGTAGTGGTGTTATGGGTCTCTGGCTATTTAAAGATTTGGGTCTATGACAGCACAAAAAATGGATACTTTACAGAATTGTAAAGGAGATAACTCCTGGTTCTGAAATGTCAGACTGAACTTGAAAAAAATATATTTCTGACTATTAAATCTGCTGTACAGAATTCCAACATGAAGCTTCCTAGGAATTATTGAAGGGAATGCTTGCAAATTTGTGGATTTATAGGAAGAACATTCTTGGATTATTTTATAGTCAATATTTAAAAAGTAGTTTAAAGATCTTTCAGTGACATACCTGCTATATAATGACCTTGCTATTATTCTGTTCCTTTTCCCTAATTTCTAAGGTGAATACTTGTACAAAGTAATGCATAAAGCTGCATGTAAGAATGAAGAAAACTACACACAGAAGGATCCTAGTTATCTCCCATGTGTGTCTTATAGTGACATAGAAAAAAAAAAATATCAAGAAAGTACCAAATATGCAATGTTTACAAATGATGAAAGAAAGGGTATTACTATCCTCTAGTTCTTTCTGTTATAACCAAGTTAGGCACTGTTTGCAGTAATCAAATAATTTTAGAGTGACAATATGTGAATAAGATGGAAGCGTATCTTTAAGTAGGAATAAGTGCAAATCAATAAACTGATTTAGTGAAAGGTTTCAGTTGCCACTTCTGATATTTAGCATTTGTTGGCATAATTTGTTAGTGAATTGTTTGACCAATAAGCAACATCCTCATTTTTATATTTATGCATACATTGCTGTGAACAAATGTAAGACAGTAAAGAATCTGGTTTTGGTGGTGGTGTTGTATTGCAAGTATTCAGGCGTAAACTGGAAACTTCTGAGTTCTGTAATTCTTTTCTACTTGAACTTTTCTCTGTGTGTTTGATAGCTGGATGATGGATGCTTGAGCTCTGTCCTCCTCTGCTGACATGGTTTAGCCATGATGACTTGTTCAAATTCAGCTGTTCCAGAAGTTTAGCTGATGTTTTTCCCTCATCAAGGAATTGTTTTGCAGGTCTGCTGGTAACTCAGAAACAATCTGTTTATTTGGTACCAATAGGCCCATCAACCATTTGATGGCCACATTCCTTGGCTAAAGTAATGCCTCTGAATGGACTTCTTAGACTCTTCTTGTGACATGATCAAAACCTACGTTTAAACAGAAAAATTGTCTTTGCTTTTCCTAGTGGAAAGAACTACGATGCAAAAGAAAAAGCCACAAATTACAGCAAACCCCTGTGCTCTCCCACCCCCCTGCCTTCAAGCTTCACCAGAAAAACCGAATCATGGAATCATCCAGGCTGGAAGGGACCTCCAAAGGTCCTCCAATCTCCCTTCAGTCGCAGGGACACCCCTAACTGGACCAGGTTGCCCAGGGCCTCATCGAGCCTCACCTTGAATATCTCCAGGGAAGGGGCCTCAACCACCTCCCTGGGCAACCTGTTCCAGTGTTCCACCACACTCATAGTGAAGAATTTGTTTCTAATATTCAATCTAAATTTTTTCTTCTCCAACTTAAAGCCATTGCTTTATATTTCCCCTTTGTATTTCCTTTCCCCTTTATTATTCCCCTTTAATATTTCCCCTTTGTTATGTCTACAGCAACTCTGACCTTATTTGCCAGGAGGTGTGTCTCATTATCAAGAAGCAAAGAATTGAACTTCCTTGTTGATATGGATGTTTAGAAAATAAAGCACCATTATCCACAGCTGTACTTCCAGTAAGAGCAAACAGTCCCTTTTTTTAGCTGTCAGCAGGTGGAAATCTCAGCAGAAGGATGCATGTTTGTTGTTACGATTCCTGATGACCTTTCTTGTTTTTATTCCACTCTGATAGTGAAAGCTTACTGGCATGTCGGTGTTTTTAACCTCCTGAACTGATTTGGGGCTTGTTACAAAACACTATTAATTTATATTTAACTACATAGGAATTTCCTCCTTTAACTGTGTTGGCCGGTGTCCCAATTCAGGCAGTACTTCTGCCAGAATTTGTCACTGCACTATGAACTACTTCATGGTGAGGCATGAAGGTCAGAGTAGCAGTTATCTGAATGACAAAGCCATGGATGAGCTGTTCAGTGCATTCTGCTGATCCACACTTTTTTTTTTTTTAATTGGAGGAGCATTTTAAACATTTGAAAACGAGTATTTTGAATATGCTGGATAGTGGGAATGTACATTTTATCCACCCTTCTCAGGAATCAAGCTGATCC
Source organism: Pedionomus torquatus (assembly GCA_013398155.1). Lineage (NCBI taxonomy): Eukaryota > Metazoa > Chordata > Aves > Charadriiformes > Pedionomidae > Pedionomus > Pedionomus torquatus. Next base: position 58,656 of record VZRU01000009.1, on the reverse strand, counting down.
AAGATGCTGAGACCAGATTTTGAGGAGATTTATTGCAACTTCCATTACTTCATGTACCTACACTGTCTAACTGCACATCTACATGATCATGCAGATGGTCTTATAAAATAAAAATAAAATCTAACTTGGGGAAAATTGTATAGTTTTGTGTTAACACTATCAAGCCAGGACATAAATCAGAAATAATACCTAATTTTGAAAGGGGATGTAACAGTTGCATAATGCTTTTAAGAAAGCCTTATTTGTTAAATATATGTGAGCCTTCAAATGCTCACAAATAGATGACAGCCTTTAATGTGAGCTTATTGCTATTTTACTGTGTACGTTATCACATTTCTTCCACATTATCGACCTCATTTTCCAGACATGAAGTGTAATTAATTTCTAAAGCAAAATCAACCTTGATCAGTCCCAACTGTTTCACGAAAAAATATGGTGAATTTTGCTTCACTGACATGATTTAAAATTCTTTGCAAATATGTTGTAAAACTTGATTAACAATGTACAGACATGTTATTTCCTAATAATGTGAATATTAAGTAATGCCACTAAACCTCCAAGCAGAATTAGTAACGCTGTTGTTCTTAAGGAGTGACTCAGACTTTCAAGACTGTAATTTTTCATCCTCATATTTCTGCTGTCTGCCTATTGCTAGCTTCAGAACAGAATAAGACTCTTGAGCAAGAGTCTTGCCTTTGCCCAACTCACCTCTCAGTATTGTTTGTCGGGCTACTGAAACCCATAATTTGCATTAATCACATGTTTCTTCTGCAGCCATACAATATTTAGAATGGTGTGTATGCATCAAAAAATGTACAATATTGCCTAATGTAGAGGCTATCTACTCTAAGCCTCCTTTCTTATCTTCATCTGAATATTTGATTTTTTCTTTGAATACCCCATTCATCTTGTAAAGCTGGAGCACTGACAGAAGTTGCTCCATGGAGTTGGTAGGGATTACACTAGTTCCAAAGGAGAAGGATGTCCTGAAGGTCTGCTAATTTGGAAGAAGTGGAAGCTAGTAGCTGTAACTCTTTGTACCGATGGATGCTGTAGGACTTGCTGTAGGCCTCAGAAGGCTTTTTTGGTCTCAAACAATTACAGGCCAAACAGTGTGGCATTTAACTGAAGGATTTTCACTGACAGTGATTAGTTGAAAAGAGAACATTTGCTGTAGTCATGGGCAAAGTAAAAAAAAGGTTTCCAATGTTTTGCAGCAAGAACTGTGAATAATGTAATAACAGTATATGGTAACTGCCATTGAAGGCTGCACAGGACATTTAAGAGATGACAAAAGAGGAAGAAACATTGTTGCTATTTGCATTCTACCACCTTTGATGGTGTTGCTGAAATGTCTACCTTTATAGCAAAGTTGTCTGGAGTCGGGCTTTGGTGAAAAATTAGTGCAACACTTGAGTATGCTTGTGGATTTATAGCAGGACAATTTGAGGATTTGATTATCATATGCTTCATTTGCCAACCAGCAACCTGCTTTCCTGCCCAGAAGAGGCCTTTGTTCACAATTTTTTCCCACTGTTTGGAGTTTGATAACCAATGGGTGGATTGCAATTGTCACAGCACATGGAAATGCAGGCTGTCTTTTTTATCTCAGCATGTGTGTTATACCAGTGCTTCTGAATTCAAACCCATTGAACATGAGCAGAGAATGTTGATGTGGGTTGGAATTTGGGGCAAAAACAGTACTTATCTTCATGATTCTTGAACTATTCAGGAGTTTGGGGTTTTACAACAAACTCAGGCTTGAAAACACATTCAGAAATGCTGAATTCAATGAGCAAAGCCACCAACATTAATTGAGTTCTTCTGTCTTTTGCAGCCTTTAAACAGCCAGAGCAACAAAGAGCCTTTAAGCAGTACTCCCATGTGACTCCTGCACCTATAGCTTTTGTTTTCAGTTGTATAAGGGAGTCCATCAAGCCCAGAGCCATATTGGTTGATGGCAAACTGTGGATGATGCAGAAGACATTATTTCTTCCTCTTCCCTCTCACACCTCTGGCTCAGGGCTATGACCTGTGAAGACACTGCTTCCCCCTGAGAAAGCATTGGTTCCCCAACCAGAACGCACAGCAGAGGCTGTGATGCGGCAATTTTGGTCACTCCTTCTGCTTTCATTAGGAATAAGAAATGAAGAAAGCTGGTCACTATTCAGGTCAATTCTGCTGGTGTCATTGCCAGTTTTCACTCCTTCAACACCTTCCTGAAGCCACTATCCTACTTAGCCATAACCCCACAAAAGCACCTCATTCCACAGAAGCCACTATTTCAGTTATTCTTATACCAAGAACATACAAATGTGCACAAGGCTGGGCTGCAGATGTATCTGTGCTGCTTGTGGTGATGCTTAACATGCACAAAACTATGATGTGGCACTTTGTGTTCTTCAAGTACCGGTGTAGCAGCACTCTTCTGTGTCTGTTGTTTGAGATATGAGAGAGAGGGAGAGAGTTCATTCTTTTACTTTCCTAACACTACCTGTTGCTCTCCTATCCCCATCTCTACAGCAATTGAAATGTCACTTTTCCTCCTCTTGGCAGACCAGTGCTTTTCCCAGGATGCACTCTATAAGCTTGTGTTTCCCTCCTTACTCTAACCACATTTTTACAAGCACACTGAAATCTCTGTCTTGAGGTTTTTCTGTTCTTCTCTTTGGCTTGATCTATCTGATAATGGCATTTCAGCTTCTACCTCCCAGACTGCAGGGTCTTTAAGGACCAACTTCATTGCCTCTTTTCAAACATACTTGTTCCCCATTCCAGGAAAGATAGGTGAAGAAGTCTGGCTGAGAAAGAAGGGCATGGTGCAAGCTCTTTGTAGTTTGAGATCTCCATCTCCATTTATTTCTGAGCAGAGAAACATTAAGTAAACTCTTCTCATCTGAACTTTAATGGGTAATAATGCATTTTGAGATGTTTTTATATTTTCTTGTTATCTTTAAAAAAAAGATTTTCTGAGAATTTATAGCTTCCAGTCAGAAAAAATTGACCGTTTTTGCGCGTTGCATGATAAGATGCCAAAATCTGACAAGCATTTTCAGGAAGAAGAATGTAGCATGGTGCTTTTAACTGTTTACATATGTGATTTTAGATGCTATATGAAAGAATGGATTCTGTTGGTGTATATTACCTCACTGGTGAATTAGGGAGAGGCAAATTGTACCCTTAGTATTCAAGACAAAGACAAGCATAACCCATACTGTGTTTGAGAATTTTAATTTTTAAATAATTGCCCTGTAGAGATAGGAGCAGTATAACTCCAGGTTGTCTCTCGGTGGAAACAAATAGAAGTTCACCATCATTCTTACCTATGACAAATTCTTCAGTGTTTTACAGTTTCATTTTATATTTCACCTTGATCTTATATTTTGGCTTATTTCTGTAGCAAGAGTTTTCAATAAAAATTCCCATTCAGGGAGGTTTGGTAGTCCTGGACATTGATGGGTGAGAGAACTTAGAAATTATCTGTAATGCCAAGTTGTAAGACCCTGAGTACGTGATGGGGAAAGAACCTTTGGATGTTTAACTCCTTCTCATCATACTGCTCCAGTGGAGCGATGATCCAAGGAACACCGTTAGCTCTACATGATCCGGTAGGTGCAAGGGGTGTGTGCCTAGTGATGTGCACAGCTGCATCCTGTGGCAGTATTCTTGGGGGCTAACCCTTCCTGAGCATCCCGTGAAAAGGGTGGTTGGGAAGAAGTGTGTGGAAAGTGGAGGGATGAGGATGTAGACAGCTCTGGTCTCTTGCTTGTCCCATGAACTGCTACTGCAGTGGCTGCAGCACCGCCAGCCAGCACCCCGCCTGGCTGAGGTGGCCTTGTTGCCCGGCCCTCTGATGTGACAAGGCAGCCTGGCCCTCCTTGCCGGAGACCCCCGGTTACAGCAAGGCAGGAGGCTCGGCACCCGTGAGCGAGGGACGGGCTCTGCACCCCTGCCGGCTCCCCGGGAAAACTCCGGAAGCCCCAGGGCCTGCCCGA
>VZRU01000009.1:1167-54101 GCA_013398155.1 Pedionomus torquatus | reverse complement strand
TATGGGATTTTTTTATTTTTTTTTTTTTCCCAGCAGGAATGGCCTGAGAGTAGAGATGGGAGATAAAAGCGTAAAGCAACTTGTGGAATGGGCTTCTGAATAAGGGAGGAGGGAGCGTCTAAAATCCAAGTTTGTGCTTCAGTGGGGCAACTGGGGCTGGAGACTTCAGTGTCGGTTATGTTGAAGCTTTAAAACATTGAATTGTGAGAGGAGAATTACTTGGAAGATGTTAGGACATTGTTTTGAAAATAAATGCTTAACAGTGTGAAGAAAAATGGAGTGTGATTATCATCTCAAACCACTCCGATTTGAGTATTTAACTTTTGACTGTGGTTGGGCTGGTAAATACTTCCATTGTAGGAGTATGTTGCACAAACGTTTGTTTATGTACGTAGTTTAACCACCAGAACATTTTGTATGTTTTTTTTCGATTACATGTATGTGAGCATTATATATTTTGTGCATTATTTTTATATCTTATATGTGCAGAGACTATACGGATACTGTATGCTATATCTGCATTGAGTAATGAATGCAGATAATTGTTTCATCCTGTGACTGATGCGCTTAAAATGTGATGCCATATCATATCACTCAGAAAACTGGAAAATTCGTACCGCAGACTAATATTATGGAATTTCTGCCTCAAATGTCATTTAAACAGTGGTATGCCTTTTACAGTGTGTGTATATTTGTTTTTAATATTGCAGATGCCTTTTGATTGCAAGACTGCCGAAATGTTTTGAGGGCTGCCTCTCCCTTCCTAACCATGAACAGTTCAAAATCACCAGGGCTGGCTGGATTTGGAATCTTAAAAAACACGACCTGCCACACAGAGAAGAAGATCTCAGTTTTCTTTTCAATAATCTTCATGACGGTGGGAATTTTGTCCAACAGTCTTGCAATAGCAATTCTCATGAAGGCGTATCAGAGATTTAGACAGAAATCGAAAGCCTCCTTTTTGCTTCTTGCTAGTGGTTTGGTCATCACAGATCTCTTCGGCCACCTCATCAATGGAGCCATTGCAGTGTTCGTATATGCATCAGATAAAGACTGGATTCGATTTAACCAGTCCAACATTCTTTGCAGTGTTTTTGGCATCTGCATGGTTTTCTTTGGTTTGTGCCCGCTCTTCCTGGGCAGCGTGATGGCCGTTGAACGGTGCATTGGAGTCACTAAGCCAATATTTCACTCTACAAAAATGACTTCTAAACATGTGAAAATGATGTTGACTATGGTATGTCTGTTTGCTGTTCTTATAGCTTTGCTGCCTATTCTTAGGTTTAGAGCCTATCAAATTCAAGCATCGAGGACCTGGTGCTTCTATAAAACAGAACATGTTGAGGACTGGGAAGACAGATTTTATCTCTTACTTTTTTCTTGCCTTGGGTTACTGGCCCTTGCTATTTCATTCTTGTGCAATGCTGTCACAGGAATTACCCTCTTAAGAGTCAAATTTAAAAGTCAACAAAGACAAGGCAGATCTCATCATTTTGAAATGATCATTCAGCTCTTGGCTATAATGTGTGTTTCTTGCATTTGCTGGAGTCCATTCCTGGTAAGAGCCTAATGTGTTTGCCAATTTTTAATGCACATCGCTGTATAAAAGTTATACTTTTTTATCCCCAGGTGTTAAGGTGCTTCAGCTGTGATAACAGCTCTGTTCGCTCTTCAGTGTATTAATTTTACAGCATATTACCCGTAATGTATGAACCTATGCGTCCGTAACAAAAATGGTAATTATTCTCCACTTCTGATTATAAGCAAAATAGATTAAGCAAAATGTGTAGGGACTGCGAGGATTTTACTTCCAGTGCTGTGGTAGCAGAATGGTGGCTAGAACAAATCAGAGCAAATATTGAGTTTGTCCAAAAATTCAGTGAAATCTTGGAGTGGTGAGTCTGTTTAGTCTGTACTGTGGCTCCTATCATTTTTTATTGATGGTAGTCTTTTCATTGTTATTATTACAGTTTACTGCTACTTGTGAACTGTGTTATGGAAGATAACAGTTAAGAACGTAAAAATCCTCCCCTCCATTAGCAGGGTATTAAGGGCTTTGCTTTAGACTCATGTTAAAACAGTGGTTGGCAGTGGGTTAAAATAAAAAATTGGTTTAGACCTGACAAACTGGGTTTGTAATCTGAACAGATGACTAGCAAAGCAGCCCTAGGCAGTCGATACGTTTTCTCTGCTGTCCCGGCTTGTAACTCAGCACTGATAGCTGGTAACTGCTGTGATGCTTCCAAAGCGGTAAGTGTTGGTCATGTTGGCATCTGCTCTGTCAGTGATCGGGGTCAAAAGACAATTATGGGAAGGAATTTGATAGTCCCTGTTGTATGATGGCACTATAAAGGTAATATTAACTGTGACTCTTTCTAATACAGTAAATTAATATAGTATTTTTTTTTACTAGGGTGAGAGAGATTAAGTCACAAGTAATACAAAATCTTAATTTGCTTCCTAGAAACAAGGTTCTGTAGTTTTCCACTGATGTGGATGAGGAGCAATTTTGGTTTGAACTTACAAAGCTAGAAATTTAAATTTGAGATCTGAATCTGATCCAGCTATCTCTCATCTGCTCAATGCCTATGGTATAGTATGGAGTTTCCTGAACTAGTTCTAAATACTGATACTGATAAGTACTAAGTACTGATACTGATATTAGCCTACCTGTAACAGTTGGCTGTACCTGGCAGGTAGCATTTAATTAATCCATTATCACAGAGTTCAAGGAAGGAGCCTGGATGTAAATCTCTGCATCACTGAAACAAAAAACCCTTTCAGTTTTGTTCAACGCACACAAAATTTTCCTCTGCTTCTTTATTTATTGATTCTTCTAGACATGCTCTGCAGCATACTGTAAATTTAAGTTGGCTTTTCTCAGTGCCCTGGCTGTAGTGTACAGAACATAAACAAAGTCATAAGAACATACAGAAAGCTTTTGGAGTGAACTTACTACTACTTCCAGTTACTTCCAGACACCTCCTGAAATTTGTCTGGGGCAAACCACAGAGTGGTTTTCAAGAAAAACAACATGAATGATGGCTTTATTTTTCATTAAAAAAACCCCAGTATGTTATCCTCTCTTGATGTTTATTTTCAGATAAAAGTTGGAATTAATTTGATTTTTAAAAACCCCTTGGGTGCCAAAAAGAGCTATAGACTTTTTTTAATTCAAAAGATGTTCAACATATGAGGGAACACCAAATTGTGACATATGCTTGTTTTTTTCAGTGCTGGTAATTTTGTTATGTCTTTCAGTTTTTGTTAATTGTAAAAACAATTTTTAAAATCTTGACAATATTTAGTGAAATTGCAGCACTTCTTTTGTTAAAATATTAACTTCATCTAAGTTGTAGTTAACAATGGTACTACTTTTTGGTAATTTTCGGAACTGTGTTGCAGTGGAGGGTGATACACAATCAGTTCTGGTGCATTGGGTGGCAAATCTGTGTTCTGGGCTTATAATGCTTTGCTTCTGAATCTCTTTTGAAATGAGATGAGCTAAACTACCATCAAAATTAGCCTGGAAGTTGGAAAATAATTCTGCAATATGGGCAAATTTATGTTACAAATGAGAAGTTAAAAAGAAGAAGTTGCGTAAGGTAGGATTTAGTTATTGAAGCAAAGTTTGAAGGAAGTGAAAAATCCATGATTTAGCCAGAGAGTTTAATAGTCGGGGAAATGCAACAAGATAGAGTCCTTGGTAGGTGTTACCTTTCCTAGGAGTCAGGATCTGTAGAGTTGACATCAAAGTTAATTCTCTGAATTACCAGCTCTTTGCTTTGATAGGATTTAGTTCACTGAATACAAACAGAATTATAAGTGCAGCATTAATTTAGCAAGCTTTATTGGATTGCAGTGGAGCATACAGATGCAGTGGAATAAACCTTTGCCAGGAATGTGCTGCTAGAGTGCTACAATAAAGAGATCCAGGGTTTATCAAGGCCTATGATTTACGAAGAATTGCTGATGCAAATATACTTGTCTGATTTATTTGAAACCTCTCAGGGCTTTTAATTTGTGAAATGAATTGTTTAATTCTGTAATTTAATCAGTATATACCAAAATAAGTATTTCTTGAAATAAATATGAGCAGGTATTCATTGGTGAAATTAGTTGGCAAAGTAGCTAAATACATGCTTGTTTTGCATTCATTTGCTTATTTAACCTTTTCTCAAAGCAAAATCAAGTCAGTGTGAATCTTTGAACTGAGAATTTTACCCATGTTCTCCAAGCCAAAGAGTAAACTGAACAAAATTTTATTTGAGAGTGAATTGCCTTGATATTTAAACCAAAGCAATTAGAAACCAATCAAATGTTTGGAAGAGAAAACGGAGGATGGTGATGCAGTTTATGCCACGTGTGGTTTGCAAATACAAGAGTTTGGATTTATTTACTGTGATTTTCCATCTGATGAGGAGGTTTGCTTTGTTTAGTTTTCTTCTGGTTTTAGTCTAGTCTGGTGTTATGTCAATCGTCATGTATGCATGGCTACTAAAATCAAATCTATCCAGTACTGTAATCTAACCGCAGATTTTCTTCACTATTTTTTTTTTTTTTTAAGTGGATTTATATATTCAGTCACTATCCTGTGCTAAAGTGACCTTTAGATGACATTAGAGGCTCAAGACCCTGGATTGTCCTTTATGGTGTCTGGTGTGGAACTGATCTTGACTTCTGCACCTGCTCAGTGGTAGTGAACTTGTTTTGGTGCCTTAATGTATGTATATATGTGTATATATGTGTGTGTGTATATATATTTATATATGTGTGTGTATATGTGCATATATGTGTATATATATAGCATTTAATATTATATATAATAATATGTAATATTATAATCAGTCACCACCTCTATTTTTAAGACTCCTGGAGTTTTTAAAAAGTGGAGCCCACGGCATAGCTCATGTGGAGCTCTGTCTGGGGCTGTTGAACAGAGACTTCCTTCTGATTTTACTTCTTCCTTCTGATTCCTTTCCTGAAGCTCCATCTCATTTTTTGCCTTAAAAATGAGCAGTTTTTTTCAAGTTTTCTGCCACTGAGTCGTGGGAATCTTTCCTTAGTGGAGTACCAGAATGAGGGGTTACTCCCTGCTTCTTCCCTTACGGGGGAACATTTATTTCCTTTTGCAGAGTTGAGAGCAGGAGGGAAATCACAAAAAAAGCAACAAGTGAAATTAATGAGTTTTCCGATAATCTCTCCAGCTGATGATTTGCGGAGGCACATATGTTCTGACAGTCCAAATAAGTTTGCTTTGTGATGGGTGATTCCAGGAAAGTATGTTCTGAAGATAGCAACACCAACTTCTCTGTGTAGTAAGTCATCTTTTTTCATCCTTGCTAGAGTCTTAGTTCTTTGCTATGGATTTTTGTTGGAAAAATTTGGTCCCTAGGGATTGGATTCCCAAAGCACATATTTGGGCTGGAGCATTTTGTGACAAGCATCTCTGATGAAATAGGTTGTTATATAAAGCCATTTTTTGGCTGTGACTTGATGTCTGGCCTGTCATGAAACAGCTTGTTTATTGGAGCTGTGTTCATATGAGCTGATTCTGACTTTAGTACATCAAATTTTGTTGGGCTCGGGGGGTAAATGTATTTTAAATTTTGTTTTTGCAGTAGCAAAGTGAACTCCCTGTAATTATCAACGGGAGGGCTTTATTTGAGAGTGAATTTGTCTACAGGAACAAATTATGATTTGGAGAAATGTCTTTATCATGTGTGGAACACAGTCTTAGCCTGACAAAAATACTTTTACATTCAAATTGTTCTTGTTAAGATGTTTTTCCCATGCAGTTATTGGATTATTTTCATGCAGTTTTACCTCCTCTCTACTGCAGAAAATAGCTGCTCCTCCTGTTTCTTTGAAAGGTCTCAGCTATTTATTTCATATGATTAAATCAACTCTTATTCTTCAGCTGCCTTTTTTACTGCTTAGATTAATTTCCAGCAGTCTCTTCTCATGCCATCTCTTCCCTTTCCAATTTGTTATACTAATAGCCTCTCTGTGAACTCGCTCTGACGTCTTGTCTTCAGATTATCTTGTGCAAAGAGGCTTGATGGTTGTTTTTTGTGCACCTGGGGCTGCATTTTGCTTACAATTCGCTGAATCACTCCAACCTAGAAACTGATGGAGGTGGCCTGAGTGGTCCTTTAGTGACTGCGCTGCTGTAGGATGCAGTGCTGCACTCAGGGGAATGGTTTTGGGATGCTCCTGGTGGAATACCCTTACCCCAGCCCAGCCCACCAGTGCTGTTTGCATACCTTCAAATATTGCTGGTTGTATTGTCGCGACATCAAAATAGTTACTTCAAAACTTTTCCCTTAGAAACAGATTGTTAGTCAGGGCTGCAGCCTCCATGAGCTGGTGATGCCTGCACAGGCAGTGTCAACAAGGAGAGCGATCTTTTCTTCTGAAAAAGAATGAATTAGGCTTTCAAATTCCAGTCATCTGTTTCTGAAGGCTGTAGATACTCTTAAACGTGTTTAGCTAACCTTCCAGCTTTGAGTGCTGTTGTAAAAGTTGCTTTCACTGGGAAAAAACACACTTTGTCTTTTTCACGATGCAGACTCTGAAGAAGATAATCAATGATAATTATTATGTTTGTGCTGCCTTTGTCATTGAATTCTTGTCATGTTTTGCTAGAAGCGTTGTCTGTTGACACCATACAAAGTTGGGATGTGCTGTCAGAGTAAAGAAGATGTGGTTTGAGTTGGGTCTGGCTCAGACTGTGGCAGGCTGATGGGCACAAGAGAGGGACCTCTGTCATCCCTGGGACATCTCTGGGACAAGAGATGCTGCGGGACCTCTGTGGTCCCTGTTGGACCTTGTCATTGCATCTCTTGGGCCAGGTGCAAGCCCATTGCCGAAGCCCACTTCTGCCACAATGCTTTTAATAAATGAACCGGTCTCATAGGGAAAGGAAAAAAGCATTTCACTAGCAGAGAGCCTGCTAGATACACCTCTTTATCTCTAGTCCAAAGCATCAATATCATAATGGTTGTTGTCAATGGCAGGTTGCTATTTCTTTTCCAGGCCTTGCTGTGTCAGAAGAGGTCAGATCGGGAGCAGCTGTTTGACTGAATAAAATTTCCTAAGTTCCTCTGGAAAGAAAGAGAGCCTCATGCTAGGCTGCTTGTCTTAAAGCTACACTAGAAAAAGGGCAGTCACTCTCCCTTCATATCATGTCCTTCTCAATGCCTTTAACACTGTGCAAATTCAATTACTGTTCTTAAGCGCTTGAGTTCCTCCAAATGAGCTTCTGATTCTCAGGGTTAATTTGCTGAACCGTTAGTGTCATTCCTAATGTTATGGCCCAAAAGATATTTTGGAATAAATGGCTGATTTTAGGAGTTAAGAGAACACTTATTTTGATTGAAGATTTTGTTAGTTTAAAGACAGAAGTGTCTTTTTAGCTCAGTTTCCTGTGTAATAAGGTTTAAGTAGCAACTTGGACAATTCTGGCCTGCTTTGTATGTCCCCAGGAAAATACCTGATGGAAAGAAATAGCAGGTGTTTGCAGAGGGTGAATAACAGGGTTAGCATATTAGTACAATGCATTTAAAATTCAATCCACCTATTCAGATTTGCTTCTGTGGTCCTAGAAGCCCTTGGATAGGATGTCCATGCCTTTTTTTTTTTGGTATTGGTTATAGAGATCTTACTTTTATTTTGCATTTTGAAGAAGCACAGCTGGCAAATTTCTACCAGGTTAGATGAGAAATGGAATGAGCATTGTTTTAGAGTATAACCATGTAAAATGATAATGAATTTCAAAGATATTGTTTCAGTGTTCAGAATCTGTTCCTATTTTCATCTTTTCAGTTTGTAGAGGTTTTACAGGCCTTAGGCCTTCTGAGAAATATGAATAATTAAAAAAAAATATTTTGAAGTCTGGGCTAGGGTGTAGTTTATCATAGAATGCTTAGAAACTATATTCATTGTGACTATATTTGTAATTCAAGTGTTAATCTCCCTCTCATGAAAGTCAGGGAATTGAGTATCTACGATACTCTCTCAAGAGGAAAGAAGCTCTGGAGAGAAAATGCACAGTGGTCAGCATATTGTCCTGCAGGGACCAGGGAAGGAAGAAGAGCTGAGGTTGGCCGACTGTCATTTATAAGATGCTTCTGGGGAAGCATAATCATAGTTCTTGTTATCTATGTGCTGTTTGGAAAAACTTAAGTAAGGATTTTTTCAGAAAAATGCCATGCCATCAGAATGCAATTTGTTTTGTTTTGGAGAGAAAAAGTAGGGAAAGTAGGTTTCCAGTCATGTGAGAACATTGCATTTTCACAACAAGGTGGTCCTGTTTTTTTTTTTTAAATTGCTTGCTGCTTGATTTTTAAATTTATATTATATATCCCCAGAATTAAACCATAACGATCTATAAATTGTATTATATACTTCATTCCAAATAGATCTTAGTGACTTTCACAGAATATTTAGATGGTTTTTTCAATTTTGAAGTTGCTATCTCAAACAATAGAATTATCAAAAAGTTAGCCAAATTAATTTTTCACTCATAACCTCCCCTTATTTGTTCAGCTGGTAAAGTTTTGAATTCTGTGCTTGATATTAAAATATAAAACAATTTTGCATACATTCCAATTTTGTTTGATATAAAGGAATTATTATTATTTCTGAGATATTACACTTATTCAGGCCTTTCTTGCTTGAAAATATCATACACTGCATAACCATTTTTGGAAATTGTCATACATGACATTACCATTTTTTGAGTGGTTATTTTAGGAAAGTTCTCTTTCCTGACTATCTAAAGACTTTAAATGGTAAATTTGTTGCTGAAAAGTCTCTGTGACAAATATACTCACATGGAACAACTCCAGGAAGTCCTTCATCCTCCCCAGGTTTGCCATGACAGACACCAGGGTGATATACATTCATATATTCTGTGGTATGTTTATTATGGTGTTAATTCACATTCTTAAGTTGTGCATGGTGACTATAAAAGCTTTCTGGAAGCTACTTGTCTCTGTAGTGGTGTAGAATCAGTTCATGCCTGAGGGAGTGCATTGTTTAGATCCTCTTCAGGGAAATAATGCTGTTTAGATTTAAAATGGAACAATCATTCTTATTGCATGTATTTTTAATACTTAAATTTTATATTAAAATAATCAGAAATTGCTGAATTGCCATTTGGGATGTGAGCTCCCTGCAGAAAGATGGTGCCTGTTTACTGTGTGTGTGCAGAGTGCCCAGCAGAGCAGGAGCTCATCATGTGTTCTGTGAATGTGCTTCTAGAAGTAGTAGTGGTTGGGTAGCGGAGCATTGCAGAAAGGGTTTACAGCAGAAGTTACAGTGAAGTTTTAGTAACTGTGATTTGTTCTTTCAGATTCATTCTCATATTGAGTAAGGCGAAATAGCTGAGTGGCTGAATGAACCTGAGCCACGTTGTAAGTAATATGCTGCCTCTTGCTGAAGGATTCCTTTAATCTGCTGCAGACAGAGAGAAGCGGGGAGGAGAGCAGCTGATAAGCTCTTTCATAACAACTTTTAATGAGCCATGTGAAGCCCTCACTCAGAGGTGCGTGTGGAAGTGTGGCATTGGAGTTCTGATTCTGCATGATTTCCTGAAGAAGGCTGAAGGCTTGTGTCAGGCAGGGATGCCCTGAACTTAGGTTTTTATGTGAATTAGGGTTCAATACTGAACTCCTAGGAACCAAAGATCACTTTGTCATTGGAGAAATGGAAGTTAATGACTGATCTCCATCTGGTCCCCCACTTGCTGTCACAGACCTGTGTGTTGCCAGCTGCCTCAGGTGGCTTGAACCCTGGGTTAACTTGGCTGATTGCTGCACTAGAGTTATGTGAGGGAGGGAGGATGTCAAGGATGTCATGAGTGTGCCAATCAGCAACCTCTTCACCCATGTAATAACCGACAGGACATGAGGCTGTGGGGAGGAAGACCCTCGTGCTGGAGGGCATGTCACCAGCTGTATTCCCCTCTGCCTGCCTCATGGAAAGGTTTTGAAATGGAAGGTGAAGCAGGAAGGAGCAGAAGATCCATGTGAGTGTCAGAAATTTGTTTTAGGATTTACAGTTCATCAGTGAGTTGGAAATAAAATTGAGCCTGCTCTTTACCAGGAGCCTCCGTTTGCAGAAGTAGTGGGAAATATATCACTCTTATAAGAAGATTTGATTTTTCTCTTCCCTCCTCCACCTAAAAGGTGGTCTAGCTGTGCAGCAGTCCCTTTTAATTTACTTGCCAACATTAAAGAAAAAAATATAATTCGATATTATGTATTTTAACTTGGTAAGTAGATTGCTGATTCATTGGCCCTGATATTTCTATTCACAGCTTTTTGGTGTTCTTCTCCAGAGTGATGTATAGATGAGATAGAATAAGTCACTTGAATAAAGGTGATTTTTTTAAAAAATAACATGAAAGGAACCTATCACATCCTCCTTTACCTCCAGCCAGATTTGCAAATACTGCCAGTCAGATAACACCAAGTAATCAGGTGGCTATGGCTTCAGTCCATCTTAAAAAAGTTTATTTCCCTCCACTGTGTATGCTGCATACATGGTAAACATAAATATATACTTATATGAAATTTAATTAAAAATTAATATGTCGGAGGTTTTTTCTCCTTATTTCCCCCCTACAGCATGTAATGAGCACCATCATTTGTCAAACTGAAGGTCTGACTATTGGTAGACAACAGAGCAGGTTGTTTATTTTTTAGACCTGTTGTTACTTGAGGTCTTGTGGACTCAGTCACACATCAAAGCCATCTGCATTCCTGAATTCTAGGAGAGGTGAAAAGGCCACTATATATCATGACTGTCTTTCGGCGAAATTCATCTTCCTTCTTTTCACACTTCTAAGATTTATGGATATCTCTGGTTTTGGTGGTATGTGCCCTGGAAGCCGGCATGTATGTGCCGTTCCTCTGAAATCAGTGATTTGTCCAAGGAATCCTTAGAGAATCCAGCCTAATTCTTGGCTTCTCAAACAAAAGTAGCAAATCTGAGAGAATTAAAAAAAAGAAGGCCCGCTAAGAACTGGCAGAACCTGCTCTCAAAGACATGAGTGGAAGATTTGCCTCTGGTTGCTGAATCTGTATTGAATCTTTCCTCAGACATGCAAGTACAGTGGAGAATGACTTTAGTAACAAAGCGGTGTGAATGCTGTGATATTTGAGAGGCAGTTCACTTCTAAGTTATTGATTTGATTCTATGCATTACATGCCAAATTCATTCTATAATTATGGATTTTGCTCTCCTTTTTCCTTCAGGTTGTCTATATATTGTCTTTTTTCCTGTGTTCAGACAGTTCTTCTCTTCCTTCCCAGTATTACGTGCTACTTGTGATTCTTTGGGCATTTGTAGGATATCAGTGAGAGAAGTTCAGTAGTTCCTAAATCAATGAGAATGTTTGTTTAACCAATACAAATGTGATTGTTTTCCAAATAAGTGTGAAAACCTGAAAAAGCACAGCAATGAAAAAGAAGCAATAGGGCATTTCCAGGGTTTGAAGCTTTACTCAACTGACCCTAAAGGAAGAATGAACTGATACTTAATACATACAGACCTTAAATACTTATACACGTAGTCTGTAAATACTTACATAATTTGATTGCTTTTCTCAGCATGATTCTTATTATGCAGTATTAGAAATACTCTATTGTTTTCTGGTCCCAAGAGGTTTAGCTGCTAGCCGTTGTCCTGTAAAGTTTCCCTTAGCATTGCTGAGTAAAGAATATTTTAATTTTATCTGTAAAATTAAATTTTTTGTACAAGATATTTTTGTTACAGGCCACGTTGTTAGGCAGCAGTACATTCCTCGCTCTATGGAAGAAGGCTTTCCTGTAACTTTAAAACACGTAGCACAGGAAACAGCTTGTTTATTTGACTTTGATACGGACACTGTGTCTTTTCATTATCAAGTGAGTCATCTACTGTTTTCAGCGCTAAACTCTTCTCTGTCCATGTCCATTCCGTTTTCTTCTCAAATAAGTTAACCAATTAAGCTGTGAGATTAATTAGATTGCTGGTTGAACCAAAGCGTTTCTAATTTTGAGAGGGTGGAAATGCAAGAAGGAAAAACAACTGGAAATTCAAGATAGAAATATCTGGAGTTTTTCAGAGAAATGAAGAGAGGTGACCTGGAATGCTTCTTTATAGCCCAGCCTGAAATTTATCTTCCAGCAAAACAAATGCAAATAGGTAGTGTATAAGGGGAGAGTTGACAGAGAAGAAAAGCTTCACTTTCAGTTAATGTTTGTAAGTTTATGCACACAATGAAATCCTTCGCTTAATGAGGTTTACATCATAATTGCATTTCTGCCTTATATAAAGCATGATAATGCCAAAGGCAGTTAATAAAAATATAAATAGTGAGTCTAAAGTCATGGCACTTTACATATTTTTCAGTAATTTTGATAAATTCTTCTATACTTAAAAAGTCTCATTTCAAATGATGCTTTCGAATGTTTGTTCAGAAAATATATTGCCATGCATAGATAGTTTGCATAAAGCAGTAAAAACACAGATGGTGAAAATGTTACACTCCAATGGCACAGTAATGGAGTGCAATAGACTGCAAGTCCTCTACAGGCCTGAGCCTGCATGAGGAGAGCAGGAAGCTCAGAAGAACCGAACAGCATCAGCGAGGAGGGATCAGACGGGTGAAGTTGGAGGGAGCTGAGCGGCTGGGTGGCAAACACCCCTGGAGCCTGAATTTAGTGTCATGGCTGCAGGGTTGTATACATGCTGCTATATTGCAGAATGTCCTCTGGTGGTGCATTGATGTGAGAACTGTCCTGCCAGTTCAGAGGGGGGCTTGAGCATAACCTTTTCAAGGCTTTGATCTTGCCAACATGAGGAAAGATACCATGTTCATGATGCAGCATCATTGGTGAGAAATTGCCTTGTCACAGTATCAGCTGTGTCTGAGAAAGGAATATTAGAAACTATTTTAATTGGCTTAAAGGAAAATGTTGTGTTTTCCTGTTTCCTCTGTACTTTTTTTTTGTCATTTATCACAGCAGTAGTGCTTTGGGAACACCTCTGAGCTCCAACTGTCTTGATCTTTACAGTACCTCCAAAAGGCTTATGTAGCTCCATTTTAAGGAGTGTACATATGGAGCACATGGAGGCTAAAAACAGTTCTACAAAATTCTTTTGCAACTCTAACTGCCATTGGTCTTCTGAATCTTTTTTTCTGTTTCTCATTTGGGTTCTGTGTTTCCTGATAGAGACTGTGACCTTGTTAGGGGAAAGGTCCTTCTCAGACTAGCTGCCTTTAGCAGGATAATAAGTAAACTTGGATGTTTAAGGATGTGTCTCATAGCAGGTAGTAGTTACTGTCCTCAAGTTACCTGACTAGAATTTGATTTTGGGAGGTTGACGCAGGTTTTTCCCCAAATGAATAATAAGTCTGTGTAAGTAATAGCAAAAGAATAGTAAGTCTGTTTTCCCCCAAATGAATAGTAAGTCTATTTGTTACTTTTTAGTGGCATTATTTTTTTCACAGAAGTGTACATGAGAGAAAAAAGAATTCCCCTTACTTTGCTGCTGCCTGTCAAGAGCTGACTTTGCACATGCAAAACTTTACACATGGAAGTGTAATGAGTATAATGTATTCCCTTAAAGTACCCTCAGGACTGTCATGTGGAGGAAAACTTGCTTGTGCATTTTGTTTTTTTCCAATTTCTTTTTAAATGCACATTTTTTTATAAAATCACTATGCTCGATTAAAATTTACTTCTAGGCCAAATGATCATCTGGTATATAAAATTTGAAGGTGTGGTTCATGTTTTTCCTTTAAAAAGGTAAAAGAAAACATTAGGGGAAACATTGCAGATCTATAACATAAAAATCATTATGTGGCATAAATAGTACAGTGTGTGTACTAACATTTTGATTGCCGAAGTGGTTTGCTACCTATTTTTCTTGGAAGCCCTCGCTTTTAGACTGACTTATATAGAATCAAATAAATAAAATGAAGCATACTGAGCTTTGTTGCAACATATGCTTGGTTTATATACTACAATAACTATATAGCAACGATATAGGCAATTTGCTGTTGGTGTTTCTTTTCTAGTGGCTGTTCTTAGAAGATATAAAATGGTACATAAAATGTGAAGATAGATACACTTTGATTTATTTCTCCCCCCGTTTTGCATAATTTTTTTTAAGATCCGTGTTTATAGAATGCTGTAAAGCGTCATCTTCTAATTGGCTCTCACCTATAGCAGACGGCTTCTTTGTAGTCCATATGAATAACAGAAGTTCAAAAAACTTCTTGAGATTAAAAATAATTATATATTTGTTTCTGTGGAGTGGGGGACAGTCTGTAGAACCACTGTGGTTTAGCAGGAGGGGATATGTACCTCTGGGCTCAACATAGGCATCAGTGACAAAATACAAGTATTCTGCAAATATTGAAAAAAGCCCATGGACTTTCTTCCACCAATGGAAATTCTCAGAACTCTTTGTAATGAAATCCAAAGGCAGAGAAAGACGTTTGGGAGGGTCTGCAAGGTTCCCACAGGGAAACAGAGCCTGAAGGCTGAGCTACAGAGGAAGATAATTTCTGATATTTGTTTGAACAGAACAGAATTGGCCTGCTTGCTCTGCTTTCTGTGTCAATCTCTTGGTGATTGTTTTTTATCCAGTTTCCTGGGGTCAAGGATAGAACCTGGATTTAGAGCCTATGTGCTGAAATGCATCAAAGTAGTTCTACAGTTTGCCTGATTTCCTAACTAGCTGTAAAGTCTGCTTCTTGTTTTGACTGGCTGTCCTTGAGTACTAACAGGAATGTGACTAAGCAGCACTGCCATTTAGCTTATTAGTTGTTCTCATATAATTGAGATCCAATTGGAAGGGAAATTAAAGACATGCTGTTTATATTTGGAGAGTGGTGTGAAGCTTTGGAGCAATTTTTTTCAGTTTGTTGCACTGAGCTTTGTCGCTAAGGGAAATGTCAATTCCCTGATGGTATCTGCTAAATGCAAAGTCATAGAATTTCAAAATGTTTTAATAACTTTTCCATCAGACTTTCTGGATTGTGCAAAGTGAGCTTTGGTTTTAGTGAAGGCTAAAATTGGACTAAAAGGTTTAATGTATTGTGTCAAGTCCTTGTTTGACAGGTCTTCCCTTAAACCAACTAGGATTAATAAGCAGGCATAATAACAATAATAACAAGTGATAACAACAGTGATAATAATAACAAGCAGGCATCCTTGGTTTAAAAAGTAATTTTTGCAGTTATGCTTTTATAGTTACTTTCCTGAAGTTTGAATTGTAGTGGTTACATCATGTGATACTTCTATTTTTTTTTGAAACCAGGGAAACATACTGCAGCTGTGCTAATATAAACATTATATAACTAGGCAAAATGCTACTTGGATTTTTACGCTTCTAAATATGTTAGAAAATGTCATGAGTTGTGTTTATTATTTTCCAGCTGGGGATTAACTTTTTGAGTCATACTGCTGAGTCTGCATGAATATTAAATTAATTTGTGGAGAGTGAAGGCAACCAGATAGGATGCAATCACACTGCTGCTTCCCCACTTGTGTACCCTTCCTTCCCCCACCACTGGCTACAGAGGACAGAATTCCTTCACCATGCTAACCTGATGGACCTACAGGGAAGGAAAAAAAAAGTCTATCTTTGAATTGGCTTCTTGACTTTGTACTAATTGTTGAACAGCATTAGTCAAATAAGAAGAAAAGATGTGTCTTTTCCACACCTGCAGAGGAGGTCCTGCTCGCAGAAGTCAGGTTAGCACCACAGGAAGCTCTGGTTGCAGTTTCTGAGCCAGTGACTTGTGCCAGTTCAGTGCCACGAGTTTCTCACACCTAGGGAGCAAATACAGACCATCTGCATGTTTTGTGTCAACGAAATCCTTTATTAAGCAGTACTTCTATTATTAGACCTTTTATCATTTATTAGACCTTTTATCATTCAAAATAACTATGGAATAGTATTTTAAGAATTTAAATGTAAATAAAGAAATTTAAAATGAAAATGTGATAGAAATAATAATTTATATTGACCTTGCGCCATTCCACACCTATTCAACTGGAGTTTAGGTTCTTATTCTAGAAGTCATCAGATGACTTTTGGGAAAGGCTCCACTAAACCAGGATATGGTCTCTTCTTTGCTCTTTCTTTGCATGCAGTTGGCTTCGTTTGCCTGCAGTTCTCTTACATGTTTTCTCAGAAGATGTGGAAGAGCTCCCAGAATAGTGCAGGCTCTTCGGAGTGAGAAGTTAACTCACTTTGTACCCACTGACAGCGTGGTGGTTACATACTTGTCACTATTGTTGTTCTGCCACAAGTGTTTTAGGACAAAAATGCTTAGGAATCCCTCATATTTGGGGCAGAACTGAGATTCTCTTAGGCCAGGCCTATAAAGAAATCTCAGCCTCTCAGAACTTCAAAAAGTTTGGATGTCATTTTATGTCAGTTTTAGGGATACAAGAAAGGAACTCTTTTTTTTTTGTTTGTTTGTTTCTGCATAACACTCCCAAATAATATAAGTGATATGGCTAGAAAGATCTTATTTTATGAAAGAGAATTTATAGATAATGTAGGTCTTATCTAATTATTTCCAATACAGGGATTCACAGCTGAGTTGCTTAAGCATTTAGGTATGTACATAAGCTGTAATTACTACTTGTGAGTTCAGATATCTTATTTTTTATATATCCAGTATTCAGAAGACGTAACTTAAATGTTCTGGATGAAGCTTCTCCAAGTATCCGACTCCATAAAATTATGTATCGAATTTCCTTTTTGTCCTGATTTACTTTATGTAAATCCATAATCAAAATAGGGGTACTTCCTGTTGAGCCAGCAAGTTGAACAGCAAACAAATGTGTTGACGTAGACGTGATTGCTACTAAATGGAAAGGAATCTTTCAAGTCTGCTAGATAACATATGAGAAAATAATAGTTTTACAAAGTCTATATGGAGCTATATTTCCTAGAAGGCAACATCTGCTGCCTCCTCTTTCAGACATGAAATTCCATTGGATTTGGCATTTATTAGCTTTGCAAGATGTGAGAGAAGAAGAGCAAACACCATTTTAAAGTATATCACGAGGCAGATTAGGAAGCTGTATGTCTGTATTAAGTCAAGCATAGGATATATCGGATGAGGATGTTGGTCTGTGAGCTCTATTGCACTGTCATTTGCTGCCCAGTCCTACTTACATGAGTAAGGAGTACTCCCTCTGAGTTTGACTTGTGGTTTTGGACCTCTAATAAATAAAATGTAGGATTCTCCTGAGAAAACATCCCATGCAGAAGCCAAAGGAGTTGTCCAAGTTTGGGTGGGCTGCTGATGTCAGAGAGGAATGTGCCCAATGGTTGTGGGGTGAAGTGCAGATTCAGGGAACTGACTTGTGTTTGTGTTGGCACAGTGCTCAGACATTCCTCCTCTTCTTCACACCGGTTCCCAGCTGTGCTCCTGCCAGCCTTACCAGATTCCTAAGGAATGTTCCTATGGGCTCTCCTCACTGCTCCCATAGATGTCCATGCAGAACTGCTTGATCAAATGCTGAATCAAACAAGTGTAGTCTCCTTTGATGTGTTCACTTTGTTCCACTCAAGTTTATATTCTGATGTGGTGACCTGCAAGCTATAGATAGGACCCAAGATTACAGAAAAACATTTAAAACAGAGTAACAGGTTTGCTGGAGTCTTGAGCTGTAGTTTTCTCTCTTCCTTTTTTTTTTTTTCACAATGTATTTTTGTGAAAACACACTTGGACACACTGACCCTACCTCTCATCGCCCAATAAATCAGAGTACTCACAGTATCTGTTGTAAAATATCCCATTTAGTTAGATAGTTAAATATCTGTGTTACTTTAAAAGTTTTGGAACTGAAAGCCTTATAGCGTTTCATCTTTCTACCAAAAAAGTCTGCATGCGCTTTGAACATTAGCTATAGAGAGAGTTAATTTACCGTCCTCTGGCAGATTCTTGGCTTGGCAGAGTCAGGCTTTCTTCACACAGGAACTCAGGTTATAAAACCTTGGTGGCAGCAAGCCTATAAAGGGGGGCTCTGCAGGGCAGGAGCCCTGATGGTGTCTGTTTCACGAGGCCTTGTGTTTTAAAGCCTGGGCTGAAGCTCTGCAAAGCATGGAGGCCAGCTACAACTTACTGGGCCAGTGTAGCTTTGAGACATCCTCTGCCAGAAGTGGTCCTGCTGAGCTGTGCTAGGAGGCTAAGGCATCCACCCATGTAAAACTGTTGTTTCTGGCAGTAGTGCTGTTGGAGATCTGTCCAAGTGGAGATTTCATCCACAGGTGAATGAAACCGTCTGTGTCTCCACTGGCGAGAGGTGGGGTATCAGTGGCCTTTGTCACCATGGCTTAAATTTTCCTAGAAACCTCTAAACCCCCTGGCATAGATAAATTCTGTTCTGTTGCAGCTTCAAATGTATGAGTCTTCTTGATGAAACCAACGTGATTGATTGCATTCCTTATGCAGACATTAATTTGGGAAATGTGAAAAAATAAATACCTTTCATAAAAAATGTTCTGATCTATCAGTGGCCTCTATCTTGAAAAAGTCCATCCCTGGAACAGTCTTAGCATAACTTGTTAGGTCAAATTCTGCAATAAGTTTTTATTCCTTGCTCAAAACAGTCCCTGGATTTGGAGGGCATTCTCTGGCTGGTTGCCACCCTCTGCTAAAGGTTCAGCAGAATTAGTTCAGCAGAGACACATGTACCTCCTATGCAAAACATCAGGGGATTTCTAGGATGATAAATGTTACGTGCTTGAAAGTAGTTACTTTGCA
Organism: Pedionomus torquatus; assembly: GCA_013398155.1. Taxonomy (NCBI): domain Eukaryota; kingdom Metazoa; phylum Chordata; class Aves; order Charadriiformes; family Pedionomidae; genus Pedionomus; species Pedionomus torquatus. Next base: position 35,311 of record VZRU01000009.1, on the reverse strand, counting down.
ATTAGGATGCATTGATGCTTGTGAGGGTGTGATGATGAGAGATAATGTTGAAACAATTTCACTCACTTACATGCTCACTTGGTGTACTTTTTTTAATGTATAATTTTAAATGTTCCACTTTCAGGTGACAATGGCCAGAATTGGGATAAATGAGAGTCGTTTAAAGGAGACCTGTGAAACAATACTTTTCGCTCTCCGAATGGCAACATGGAATCAGATTTTAGATCCCTGGGTGTACATTCTTCTCCGGAAAGCTGTACTTAAAAATCTGTACAAGATCACGAGGGGATGTTGTGGCGTGAACATCGTAAACTTACACATGTGGGAACTCAGCTCCATTAAGAATTCTTTGAAGGTCGCAGCAATATCTGAGTCACCAGTAAGTTCCAAACAAATAAACCTACAGCCACTCAGCTCTATGGGGCAATAAAGTTAAACATGATGTATGAAGAGATGATGGAGACAACGGTCATACATGGGCTATACCTTAAAATGAATTCCAAGGCTCATTGGTTTGGCGTTTGTTTTAAATTGTGAGCCGTTTGCTCTTGTTGCTTACCAGTTTGATATTGCTACTTCAAAAGATGCACTTGAAGGTTTTAATTCCCTTTAGACTATATCCCTTTCAAAAGTGGTAGAACGATAAAACATCTCTCCCTTCCAGGTACTGAAGTGAACAGGATTCCCTACAATATGCCCCGCCAAATCCTTTGCCATAGCAGGCTTCTTATGATCAAGTGTAAGTGCGAAAGTGATCACCAAAGTGATTTTTAAAATGGATAGATTTTATCTACCAGTGATACCCCCAAATCCTTTGCATGGTCACTACTTCCTAGGACAAAGTTCACCATCCTTTCCATAAGGGCATTCTTTGTTTCTAGATGTTGAATTTTCCAATTAGATATATAAAAGACATTTTACTTGTGCCCAGCTTATTAAATGATCCAGTTTGCTTGGCTCATTGACTTGACCTCTTAATTATTTACTGGTCCGTGAATCTTTGGGAGAGCTGCAGACTTCATCAGTGTAAGCTTTCCTTTCAAATCACTGGCAAAACATGAGGTTCTCTGTGGGAACACAGAAGCAGATCAATTCAGCTTGCTTACAGTTACATTTTCAGATCTATTGGTGAGTTTTTAGTCTTTTCAACAAATTTTGCTGAAACTAACAGGCATAAAGCTGTGGTTAGTCTGTAAAAAGAGTAGTTTATTTTCTTCCCACAAACTGAAGGAACTTTCTTGAAGCATTCCTCTAATGCATATACTGAAATGCTCATGAGGCACATCTGCTTCATTTGGAAAAGGTCACATGTGTCCCATGAAAAATGTGTGTGACCAAGTGGAGGGAACTGCACTGGGAATGTGGTCATGTTTTTGAATGCAAATTTCATGCTCAGTTTTTGCACAGTCCGTGTCTGAAGAACTGAGGGCATTCAATACACTTGGAGGACCCAGAAAGTTTCCGGAACTTTACACAGGAGGCCCTTCACCTTTCATGCTGCTAAAGGAAGCTTTGTATTTTTGTGACTGTACTTGGTTCAGAAGCAAAAACGAGAATATCAGAGACTTTGTAGCAGAGGTATTATTTTATGATAGAGATGTCTAATGTTATTTTTACCTACTTCAAATAACTGCCTTAGTGAATTGTTGGTGTATTTGGACAAAGTAGTTAAAACCTGGTTCAACAAGAAGCCAATCTGAGGGACCAAAACTATTCACAAACTACAAATTCATATTGTATGTGAGAATAGTTTAAGTCAGAAAATAAAGAACCAAAAGGTTTAAATATTTCAAATTTTTGGTTTAAAAGCTATTTCCTTTTTGTTTTAAAAAGGTTGAAAAATAAATGGGTTAAATAACCCTATAATGAAATGAAATAGCTTTGTTTACCCTGAAGAATTTCTCTGTGTGATTTATTTTGTCAGTCACGGAGCTGATAAACCGTGGACAGATTTGATGCTCTGCACTGTTGCTTTTGTGTGGGTTCTGCTGAAATCTGGAATTGTTCAGTCAGTGCTCAGTTTGGCTTTTTCATTTCATAGAATGTGATGCCAGTGTATCTGTTGATATAAATTATTTGTTCTTTATGGAAGATAGTTGTTTTAGCAGCTGCAAAAAATGTTGGTCTGTAAATTGTTGAGATATTTGATCGGTGAATGAATCTCATCAATGTACCATTTTATGTGAATAATGTGGTTTGTGTAGTTCATATTGGTTAACTTGTAAAACAAATAAACAAAAGTTTGTATGTATATGTGATTTCTTATATTTTGTGTACTGATACATATTGAATGTAAATTGCCAAGCCTCATTAAAGTTATCAAACTGTCTTGAGTATTACGATATTTTCTCATAACAGATCTGAAGTTGTTAAAAATAATTCTTATGACAAATCCCCTCATACTGGATTCAAGCCAGCCACCGCCATTCACATGTGTGATAGCAGTTGTGAAGGTAGAGGAGGACTGCGAGAATTCAAATAGGAGGTGCCAGTACATTTCATTTTCATATGAGCAGCCCAGTGCATTTGGTGGTCTAAGGCAGACAAGGTCAAGTTCTGGTGATCCATGCCTATAAAATGCAACTAAAAGTGGAGCTGTGGGAATGTGGTGTTTGGAATTAAAGGGGTTTTATACATATATCTGCCACCATTTTACACAGACTTTGATTATATTCACATATGCTATGAATACTGAAAAAAATATGAGCTTTGCTGTTAATACTTTATTTTGTTGAGAGATGTGGTAGCCTGAAGTGGCAACTCAGGATACAGCCACCCAAGGATCTGTTACCACTGAAAAGTGATTTGATTATCATTGCATTTCATCTCACAGGAGAGCCAGCAATGTGCTGTGTTGCATGATTAGCAAATTATACGTTTTATGGAATATGAGATTATAAGAAAACAACAATGGGATAGCTTCACACTAGGATCTGAGTATTGCTCAGGCAGGGAGAAAAGGGCAGTCTGCTCAGCGCTGTGCTGATGATCTCTTTAGTGGTTGGTTAATGGTGTGAGCAGTCACGAGCTGCCTGTTTATTGCTAGGGAGTAATTAGTGCCTCCAGAACAGGCTGGGGCAGTAAGTGCTCTGGTAGGAAGAAAGTGAATCTTGTTTCTGACTAATGACTGAGGAAATCCTCAGGTAGGAGAATATTTTAATCTAATTGGGATCTTAGGCAATGGCAGGCTATATAAGGAAGCACATTATACAAAACTGTGGTCCTAGCCTGAGGTGAATCAACCTGCTGAAGCAAAGAATGTGTCAGTAGCAAGTTGCTCATCACTGGGACTGGGCAAATGTCTGTGGTTTGTTACCTAAATACAAAGATGGAGAACAAGGGTCAAGGTCTTCTTGATCTGATTCTTGAAGCAAAGCGTCCACCTTTGTGTTTGTATATTAGTGTGACATTATATAAAAGATATTAACATGTAAACATTTTCATTACTTTATTCTGATGTGTTAGGAATTATTTCAGGAGCAGCACATGTACCAGTTCTGTAGCTATCCATTAGGACAAAGTCTTCAGACATTTTAGATTTGTTAATCTGCTGATATGCTCCTCTACGACTTTACTGGCAAAATAGCACCTTTCTGATTAACTACATACATTGACATGAGATTTAATGTTCAATGCTTGTGCCTGGGGAAAAGTGCTGAGAACCCAAGGGGATTTACACCTATCATGAAACCTTCTGTTGCTTTCTTAAAAATCTGGACGCTTTTCACTCCAAACTTCTGTTACTTCGCTTCAAATATTAAAAACAGCCAAACTATTCTTTGATTTCAGAAAAGCAATGATTTCCAATTCAGTCTCACTGCCTTACATTGAGGAAAATATTTACTCCTTAAACAGACAGTATTTTCCTGCTGAGTTTGAGTTAGTTTTAATACTTACTAAGAAATCTTAAATACTAACAGTGTAGTGCTGTTCCAAAGATGAAATAAAAGAGGGGCTATTTAATATGAATAGTTGATTTTATGTTCTTGAGATAGCCCTGAGTTTACTACTTTGTGATGAGATACAGCTGAGACACAGTTATGAGTTCCAGTACCCAATGGCCATCAGGTAGTTTGAGTGTGTATCTCAGATGGAAAAGGTTGCACGTTAGCACTATGTTGATTGGCTCAGTGACAAACAAGTTTTTTTATTCTCATAAAATTTCTTTTTGAAGGTGGGTTGCTCTTACCAGTGGATGCACTATCGTCATCAGGGGACTAGTGGTGGCAGGTATTTTGTACCTCATGGCTTCTCATCTTGGGCACTAGAGTTGAGTAAACAATGGGAAAAATATCACAGTTGATTCTCTACAATGCAAAACCACTATCCCAGCTCACTCTCCTGTGACCAGTAGTACATCCAGTTAGATGCTTTGGAAGGGGACCTATCTCTCTTGTAAATATAGCAATTCAGATTGTTAAGTCAGTGATCCCGTCTACACCAAAACTTTTGCCAGGCTGCTGTTACTTCAGTTTCTTAGGCTACTGGAGTGCTTTTGGAGTGAGCTGGTTGAACTGCAGCTGGGGGACAAGGTATCTGGCTACCTGTTCCTGCTGCTTTTGCACTGGTTTTGGCATTTGAATGCACTGTGAGTTGACTGCTCTGGAAAAAAAAAAGGCCAAAAAAAATTTAAATGAGTGCAGTAAAAGGAGTAACTCTTTACAGGCATCATGAGTCCAATTGTTCTATGTTGCAGTACCAGAAATTTTGCAAGGGCAAAGCAAAGTAAGCGTGGGAGGAAGTGGATCAGCAAAGGGAAGGGCTATAAGACCTCCCTTGCTGAGGAGCTGTTAATTTTAATCAGCTGCTCTGTGAACCCACGCCCTTGATGGAAGGAGAGCGGGCTTGTAAGCAGGGCCTACACGTGCTTATCATTACAGTATTCATAAATGATACTCATGGATTCATTAACTCATTCTTTCTTCAGGCTTTCCCTAGCTTTTCTGGTCATTTAAACTAATTATCTCACAATTAATTTCTTTTTGTGAGGGCTTTTTCAGGGCAATGACTGTTGCAGGTTTTTCTCTGTCATCTGTTAGTTTTTCTTTCCTGATAAGTAGTAGTAATCCATAATTTTTCTCATTTTATTTCATTTTAATAATGCCTGGCAAATCAAAACAGATTTGCAGTCTGGTCCTTAATGTAGCTGTTTCTCTGCTCTTATGCAAATAGGTACAATCTACATCTACAACCTACAGTTCTTGGCTCAAGTAATGTAAACATTACAGATGAGGATGAACTCTTATAGCAGCCTTCCCTTGCTGAGATCAGAGCTAGGGAGTGAGCAGACAGCATCCAACCCTAGCAGGGTGGCAGAACATAGATGTGAGTATTCTCAGCTCTGTTCTCCATCTTCCTGTAGCAAAACACTTTCCATCTAACTTCTACTTTAAAGTTACTGTAATTATTTTAGGAGAGAAACATAAAATCATAGAATGGTTAGGGTTGGAAGGGACCTTAAAGATCACTGAGTTTCAACCTCCCTGATATAGGCAGGGACACCTCCCACTGGAGACTAGAGCAGGTTGTTCTATGAAAAAGCATCACAAGCAAAAAGTCCCATCTGGCTCTGTGAAAAGTTTTATGACTTTTTAGAGGTTCTGCATTTAGAAGGGGTAGGCAATGCAAGTGTGGAATATATCTGTTTGGGGAAAACTAGAGAACTCCTCAGGGAACATGAAAATTGCACAAAACCTAAAGCATTAGGTCCTGCTCGGTACAGTTTATTCATAAGAAAGAAGAAAACAAACAAGCATAATATTTACTGCGAGTTACAGGAAGAATTAATAACATAAAAATACTGAATGACTACTCAAGTAACTGTTTGCCACAAAGATCTGACCCTCCTTGTATGGGGAAAAAGGCTTCTTGTGAACATTTCAGCAACTCCAAATGATGCTGCTTAAAGAACAGATCTATTTACCTCACTTGCCCCTGCTTTGTATGCCTTCTGTAAATCAGATGATATCTGAAGTGATTGGACAATATTTGAATATTAAAAATATTATTTCAAATGCAATTTAAAAATGTTTATGAATTGTGTAAGTTAAAGAGTGACATAGATATTCTAAGGACCTTGTTTCTTAGTGACACATTAATGGAGTCTTTAAAAAAAAAAACCTCCTGTGGTTACAGGAATATAAACATGTATCTATCTAGCTGTTTAATTTCAGCACCATGGTTTCAAAATAAATGCTTGCTACAGAAGTTTGCAAAGATAAACCCATTTCACTTTTTAAAGAGTCTACTGCCAGTAGGTTGACAGGTTAAAAAACTCGTTATCAGTAAAACATTGCTACTAAGTAGCTACCATTCCTAGCAAAAGTTTATGCGTATTTACTTTCTTCTGAAACTAGCATAAGGAAAATGCTTTAAGTTCTGTTATCAATTATAAATTCAACTATTTGTAATCTGAAAAAAATTTTTCACTGGATTGCATCTTTCAGGCCTATTTTTTTGTTTCAGACACACTGAAGGCAGAGCTGTGTACAAGTGAGGGCTCCAGCAGGAGAATTTACAATGGTCCATACTAAGGCACCCTGGTAGCCTAGAATGAAACTTTTGCAATGTCACTTGGACAAGTGATAAAGTTTAAATTGCATTTCAGGATTAAAATTTTTTATTTTTATAAAAATCAAACTTCTAGTAATCTCTAGGGTGCCTTACTTTTCAACTATTAAATTTTCCATATATCTGAAATACCACATGCTATGTGCTGCTGCTTCTGGGCTACATAAAACTGTCACTAGAGGAAGATGAAGACTGAACTTTAATCCATGATTGGCTGAAACAATTCAGTCCTCGCTTCCTAAAATAGTAATTTGACATCTGCCATCTGTGGTGAAGATATACTGGTTTGCAAAACCCAGCATGACTGACCCCCCCGCAGCAGGGAAGGATTGCAACTCTGCAATGTGTTTGGAGTGCTCACTCCTCAACAGAAAACTGTGCTGAGCCCTGAGGTCTAATTATTGCTTAACTCATGACAACCAAATCCCTTTGTGACCTTGAACTTCATGCATTCAACTGGTATGTGGATGATGTGATCTTCTTTGCTGCTTTTCCTTTTCTTTCTCCAGTATTTTTCCACTACAGTAGAGACAGTATCTGAGGCACTTGGCGGTTCCATCTTGGCTGTTACCAGTCCCTCTGTGGTAGGCAAGATTTCTCTTGCCTGGATAAACTCCAGGAAGCTGTACCACCACGCTTCAAGAGCACAAGGCCATACTGACCTTCAAAGTTTGCCTTGCTCTGAACAGGGGGTTGGACGTGATGACCTACAACATTACTTCTAACCTAAATTATTTCATGTTTCTTGCACAAATTCTTGTCCATATCTCCCAAGTCAGGCTTGTCATCAGTACAGCTTACTCTCCTGCCTGTATTTGTGGCTAATGAAACATGATTTCTAGTGGCTGGACTTAGTCTGTCAACAGATTTGTGCCTTCTGGTAAAATCTTTGGTGCACTTTATACTTCTGGTGTCTGAAGCTCCTTGTAGCTACCCTTCTTCCAGCCCATGTTGCCTACTGCTGTGGGAGATCAGCTTTTAATTTCACCTCTAAACAGTGCAAACTGAATACCTTTGGTTGCATGTTCTGGATTTTAAGGTATAACAGAGCACACTAAAATTTCTTATTTATGGTTTTACATCATTTCCCAGAAGAGACAGGGTGATTTTTAAGAGAATGTGGTGGCAATGTAAGATTTTATTAATTTATTTTTTTTTACATCAATATAAAATTTTAATGATGTAAAATAAAGTATCTAATTCTGATTTATCTCTTCCAAATGCACCTACATGTTATATGATTTTCTGCAAATACATTTAACCAGGAGATATTTTTTTCTGCTGTACCACAGTCCATAGAATAAGAAACTTACAGACTAATGGCACACAAAAGAACAATAGTAAAAGCTTTTTAAGAAAAAGCTGGAATTAAAAAAAACCAAACATTTTCTTGTTACTGAGAACTTTAGAAAACAACCATAAAAAACTCTGTCACTTTAGTTAAGAAGTCCAGGGTGTCTGAATTTGACAAGATGTAATTAGCACCTTGCTATTTCAGTGATCCTCTGCCTTCTACTTATACAAAAGCATCATGCAAGGCCTCATGTTGTGCAAATGGCAAGGAGACTTGTAGAAAAGTCCACAAGAAAAATGCACTCTTTTAAAAAGTGAAATTATTTAATTAAAAAACCCAACAAACCTAAAATAAACTGTATAAGACAAATCACCACTTTTTATTACCTGCTGCTATCTGTTTAGGACTACTAAATCAAAGCTTTATAGCTGCAGCTCAAGGGTGTGCTTTGTATGTCCCACCAACATTTCCTCTGCATCTGTCTACTCTTTGGGTGAGCCTTCTGTTGTGTGTGAGTAGGAGCTAACGGTTGGAGGGCAGGATAGTGGTTTGGGTGATTTATCCTTCAAAGCTGAATAAACTATTTTCAGGTATGTAAGAAGTGCTTATAGTTTTATACAGACATATCAGTCTTCGTACCCATCTTTTAAATAATCTTCTCGTCCAAGGAGCTGTTAACCCGCTTCAGTGAGAGACTATCATTCTAAGGCTGTGGTGTTTTATTGCTTCAGTACAAGGGAATCAGAAAAGTGATTTTTAAAGGGTTTGCATACTCTAATATTAGCTTTTATTTGGTGTGCTTACTATGAGCCTGTTCCTCTTGAATTCACTGGCTGAGTTCACATTGACTTTGATGAAACAGTTTTCAGTTCTGGAAGATTTGACAGAGCTGTAGTAAATCATTCAATGCTTGAAGAAATACTGATATTTTTAAATTACTTCCTTCTACCAAATAATTTGGAACTTGACACTAGTGAATCTCACAAAATATCACTCACTGCTTCATTTTACTCCCAAACAAATGTTCACATTTTGCCATGTTTGGCTGGTGTTTTTATGCTCACTTCAGTGTCTTTTTGGGAAATAGTTTATATGCACTCAGTGATCTGAAGGGAATCCACTAGATGATTTGCAAATATATATAGGAGAAACAGGTTTCTCCCCTGAACATTTTTAAACTTTATTTCAAATGTTTCTGTTTTGAAACAAAAGCAAAGCAATTATCAAGTGAAAGTTAGCATCACTCGCGTATAAAAATTACTTTCCTTTTTAAAAAACTGCAGATCATCAAGCAGCAACTATGTTTTCTGCTGTAATTAAGCAGGGATTGTTCTTCCATCTTGCATCCCTCTTCTTTACTAAAATTATCCAAGTCACTGTAACTAAATTGAGAGGATGATATTTTGATTAAAGGTAATGAGTTATTGTAATACTGATATCTCAATAATGGAATATTACCTACTACATCAATAAACTATGTGCTCATTTTTGGTCAGCAGGCTGTGCTATAAATGGTCCTCTAAGTTCTGAAATGTCAGTAGTTCAGAAAAATGAACTCAGTTTATGATGGTAAGGTGTCAAAAAATAGCACTCTGAGTCAAAGCCTTGTTAAGGTCATACGTGAGTGCCAGTTGCTCCTTCCAGTGTAGTAATTAGTGCTGCACAGTCATACACACTGCCACGATTTTCTTAGTTCATTTCACTTTTCACTATGAAAATTAAGAAAGCCAGATCTGTGGAATGAATAATGGGGCTTAGCCCAGGGTGTATGTCTGTGCACCATCTAATTTCCACTGAAATCCAGAATTACAGTCCTTTTGCAGTATATATGTTTAGTTGTGAAATACAATAAAGCATGAATTTTAAATAGATTAGGAGTAGGCGAAGCTATTCAAAGTTGTTATTTCCATGCATTTTATTTTCTTCCAGGGAAAAGGTTCAGATATAACTAAAATGAAATCAATAATGATAATCTATTGTAAGTACATGTCTCTGTCTGATCTCAGTGTTAGTGTAAGGCTTGGCTTTTGGAGATGTTAATTATAAGTGAAATCACATAACATTTGGAAAAATCCTGAATAACAAAGCCAAGCCAGTATAACTTAGTAAAAGGTAAAAATATCAAGTGTGATGTTGTCTGGTATACTTATTTTCAGGGAAACTATGCAAAGAACAGATGGGGAAAGTTACAGATGTGGCCTTCTTGGACTTCAAAATAGCTTTTGAGTGTCCAGTTCCATGGTCTGAATAGCATAGTCCATATCTCCATATCTTAATCCATATCTCCAAACAAGGGAAAAACTTGGCTGGAGAGAAGGAAAAGTATATAAAGTGGGTTAAATGATAGTGTCATACACATGTCAGTAGGATCCCGGCCAGAAGATCACTCTTTGTAATTGTGCTCTCGCCAGGAGACAAGACGATGCGGCAATACTTCTCCATCTGTTTTATGCTGCTGGTCATGGCAGAGAGAACCTAGATGAGTCCCCCTGTGTTCTGGATGATGCTCCTGTGTCATGATGCTGCAGCAGTGTCAGTGACTGGCCTGTGAAAGCCCTACAGAGAGGGGGACATGGTTGAGCCCAGCTGCCATGACATTCAGCTGTCACAGGGAGGCTGAGCGGAGAGGCCAAAAGCCCTGCAAGCCTCCAGCATCAGCAGATCTGCTACGCAGTTTCTGAGGTAAGTGAGATCTTTTATTTGTACTCTGGCTGCTACAAAGGAGGTTGGTCTGAAGCCCCAATGGTGAGATGAACGTGGATTCTTTTCACTGTGGAAAAGGAGAAAAATAATGTAATAATATGTAATGTAATAATTATGTAATAATAAAACCATTTAATCTGAAATATAGTTTGGTGAGAACATGCTACCCAGAGGTCAACTCCAATAAGGCATTCTGCTGGCCACCCTTATTCCTCAGGGAACTGTCACCTGAGAACAGTAACTAACTATAATTTTTCCTTCTTACCTCAGGCCTATTGGCTATGTGCAGTCAGAGCAAGAAAATCTCTCAACCAAGGTTTTGTGGAAGGTAGATAACAGCTTGCAGGAGCAGAACATTCCTTGTTTGCTTGAGACAATTCAGTTTCCTGCCCTGGGAAACCTAATACAATCGACCTACAACCTGGTCATTAATTCCATGCTGAAGGGTTCACTTGGTGTGTAGCACCCTCATAGAGAGGCAAGGACACAGGACTAAAAAGTCTAAATAAATTCAAGGAACATTAGCACTTTCTGCAGAAACTATTTTCTACTTTTGTGAATTGGATGAGAAATCAAAGCAGGGCAGGGTAATTTTTGCTGGTATTTCTGATGTTACGTTCTGCTAGCCAATATCTGAGAAACTTTTTTTTTTTTTCATTTCATTTGGTATGAAAGCAGGACTCATTTCTGAGGAGACCCCAGGATCAGGCTCTATAAATGCCAATGTAGTAATAGTGCTCCTTCAAATTCAGATTTATGAAATTTAAATAGTGCCCACATTGAGACTGAATAAATTATTTTTATTTGCATGATGTCATGGTTTAATCCTAACCAGTAACTAAGAACCAAACAGCTACTTGATTGCTACCCCATCTCTCCCTCAGGCTTCACCAGCAAGCAGGAGAGTGGGAAGAGCAAAAGTGAAAAAACTCATGGGCTGAGATACAGACAATTTAACAGGTAAAGGAAAAGACGCACATTCCAGCAAAGAGAAGCAAGGGATTAATTCACTGCTTCCCAACAGCAGGCAGGTGTTCAGCCACCTCTGGGAAAGCAGGTCTCCATCATGCGTAATGGTTACTTGGGAAGACAAACTCCATAACTCTGAACTTGCCCCTCTTCCTTCTTCTTCCCCAGCTTTATATGCTGAGTGTGATGCCATACCATATGGAACATCTCTTTGGTCAGTTGGGTCAGGACAGCACAGCTGTCCTGGCTGTGTCCCCTCCCAACTTCTTGTACACCCCAGCCAGCTCACTGGTGAAGTGGTTCAAGGAGCAGTAAAGGCCTTGACTCTGTCAAAATACAAAAACATCCCTGTATTATCAACACTGTTTTCAGCACAAATCTGGAACATAAGACCATACCTACTAGGAAGAAAATTAACTCTATACAAGCCAAAACCAGAACACATGGAAAAGTAGTTTAAATTATTAGCATTTTTATCAGCACTCTTATTGTCAACTCTTGCAATTTCCATTTTTGATCTCTGTTTTTTTCTGGCTCTTTCTGATTGCTTTGTTAGGACAACAAAGATGATTGGAGCATCTCCCTTATGAGGAAAGGCTGAGAGAGCTGGGATTCTTTAGCATGGAGAAGAGAAGGCTGAGGTGGGAGACCTTATTAATGATTATAAGTATCTGAAGGGTGGGTTGAAGGAAGATGCAGATGGATTCTTTTCAGTGGTTCCCAGTGACAGGATGAGGGGCAATGGGTACATGCTGAAACATATGATGTTTCATTCAAATATGAGAAAAAACTTCTTTACAGTGAGGGTGACAGAGCCCTGGAACAGGCTGCCCAGGGAGGGTGTTCCTTCTCTGGAGACCTTCAAGACCCACCCGGGTGCTGTCCTGAGTAATATGCTCTGGGCAACCTGCATTAGCAGGGGAATTGGACTAGATGATCTCTAGAGGTCGCTTCCAATTCTGACAGTTCCATGATTCTGTATCTTCTGTGTTGGTGGTCAGGATTTATGGTAGAAATAATCACAGCTTCCACTGTTACTGTTATATGCTTTTATATCACAGCTCCTTCCCCCAGCTGTCCATCTCTACTGCTTATCTTCAGGACTACAAAATACTCATCTCCTCCACTGTTTTGTACACTAGCAGTTAGCAGCAAAATGAATGTAAAATGCCTTTCAAAATTACAAAGATGCAAAAAGACTGACTTCCAACAGAATAAACAGGCAGAAGAACAGCTGTCAGTCAAATGCATGTGGCAGAGGACTGAGTATAATGCAATATACTGTGTTCTTAGTGGTGCAAATTCAGAGCTGTTGTCTTCTCAGCCTGTATGCTGTGCAAATCAACAAATATAAGGACAGGTTCAGTTTGATTTTTAGTTCAGTGTTGTAACTGACCACTTTTGGAAAAATTTTCTGGTTGGAGGGCATGCGCTGAATAAAATTAACTCTCTGCTTGGGGGACATGAATAACACCTGCAGCCCCCATCCCCTCAGCATGAGGGTCTGTTTGGCCAAGGGAATCGGACCAGCTTTGCTGCATCTTACCTGCTTTCTCTGCAAGGAAAAGTGATGAGAACACAAGGGGCACTAAGGACTGTGCTACTGAATTAATGACTTCTATATGCTGTGCTTGCTGACTTTTTTTCTCCTCCCCTCTCCCCCCCATATTAACAAGCATTTCTTATTGCTTACAATGCAAATGAGAAATGGTAGTGGTCTCTTTCTAAGAGTCGATTCTGCAGTGTTTTTTCAAATTGCCATAATCTCTGCTAATAATTTAGAATGGCTTGTTCTGATTTGGGGATGAGTTATTCTTATTGTGAGCAGAGGTGAATGATTCCACTGCTACTAAGCAGTCATGATTCACGTTGCATTTTTTCATGAGTGCCATGTGTCTGCTAGTTTTGCTCTAATGCCTCAAGTAAGCATGGCAGTTCAAAACCGCATAGCCTGCCTAAGATAAAAATCCATGTGTGAGGAGGGTTAAAACAATGATGCTCGATAAAGTTACTTGTGCTGAAAACAGTATGCTCAAGTTCTGCCATCAATAGGAAAGGAGGGTTAGAGTGAATTCTTCAACTTGCATGAGACGGATTCATTCTTACTGGGTGGGACTCTGTTCCAGCTATGGCTATGAGGAAAGTTTCTACTTATCTGGGGAAGATGAGTAAGTAGCTGCCTCCCCCATTGCCTCATATATATAAATTTAGGCAAAACTTATTCACTGTTAGCTAATAAATCTGTATGTGTGAGGCAATATGCCACTATTTAGCAAACTATTTACCAAAACAATGTGGGGTTGCAAGAAAAGTGTTGTCATAGTACACAAGCTCCACACTTTTCTGGCTGTTTCTTTGTGTGCCATTAAAAATTTACATTTGCAGTTTGAAGCTCTGCCTCTTTGTTTGTCTGCTCATTTTTTTTTTTTGGCTGGATAGAACTCAACATATTTGTATTTAACATAATCCTTATATTTAAAAATTCCCTGTAGACATGAAGACTTGACAAATATTTGTCAAAATCTTTGCAGTTACTCTGAATGTATTAATATGTAAACAGAATCCTGATGCATTAAAGGACTAACCTGAAAAATGTCTGCTTGCGACATCACAACAAGACGTAAAAATAGCTACTTCGTTCTTAAAAAATATCTCAAGGCTGTATTTAACCCATCAGAAGGTTTTATTTGCTTTCACCCTACAAAGAAACACAGATGCTGCCTTCGGTGTCAAAACTAGACTTTGTTGTTATGCCAACACCCAAAGCTTCCAGCCAGCTTCTTTTCTCCAGACTGCATATCTTTCCAATTTATTCAAAACTCTTTGCATGATAAACATAACTAGCTTTTATCCATCTAGTTAAAAGCATTATAACACTCTAAGCAGAAGGAAAAAGTTGAGATTGTAGAGTGGTTAGAATAAGCAAGACAGAATGAAGATTGTTTCTCAGTAACCTTAAGAGAATTTGAAAAATAATGAAAATGAAGATTTTTTTATTGAAAACCAAAGTCTGGTTGTTTTCTAAATGTTAGCAATGGGCATAAACTGCTATTCATTCATGATTAAGTAGTACATAATAAATTTCTGTGTTCATTAGAAGCTGAAAAAATTTCATTTATTACTATTTTAATAGTCATATAACCTGTTCATTGCATCACTAACACTCAGAGTTAAATGCCAAGTGCAGGATGTTGCATAACTATCCCTTAGATTTAGANTTTGTTTGGTTGGTTTGGTTTTTTTTTTTTTTTTTTTTTTTTTCTTGTGGGATCTTGGGATCCTCTGTAGATGCAGAATGAGACATGGAGTTCAGAAAGCATGAGTGAGAATTTCTTTGAACTGTTTCATTTTACTAACACCGAGTTCTCATTTATTTGTGTTATATTTTACATAGACAAAAATTGCCTGAAATAACCTAAAAGGTTCGATTTATGCAAAGATTTATGCAAAATGCAACTTCCTGTTACACTTCAAAAGTCCAAGATGGCTGAAATACAGTTTATTTTATTTTTCCACTTACTGTTTGATGTGAAAATTCAAGTGCTATGTTGATATCATGCCTTTTATTTTTTTTATTTTAATGTGCAAGAAATGGGACTTTTGATTCTTTTGAATGCTCTGCAATTGGGCACTGAAGCCATGGAGACATTTTTTAATGACGATCACCTCAGCTTAAGGTCATTATTCTTGGTGAGAAGGTAAAGGAGTCTGCTTTCAGTTATATGTCATTAAACCCACTTACGCCAATCTACAAAAGTTTAATGGTACAACAGTAAAAATAGACAGAGGTTCACATGGTTTTCATTTTTTAAACATGATTCAAGCTCAGCCACAAAAAGGCCTTTGAACTTTTCTGGCTGAAATGCAAATACCTCAGAGATCGGTGGGCTATATTTTTAAGGTTTCAAAAGCCAGATAACTCCTTTGACATCCAACTTCCATTGAAGCAAGCTTGCTCCTTGTTAACGTCACAAGTTGTAGCAATTGTGCGCTACACAGTAAGTATCTTTGGTGAACAGAGCACTATTTATTTCTCATGCCTTGAAGGTAAAACTGTTGAATGTACTTCAGAGCTGTATCTCCATTGTTTTGGTTGTGTTTTCTTGGGAAGGAGAGCCCAGTTTGTTTAATGGCAGCATATAAAAGTTCAGACTCTACGTTGTGGAAACCACAGGGAGCTAGAAGAGGATCCCTTATCTGGATGTCTTTAACAAAAAGCTGTCTAATTGCTGCCAGCATACATACGCCTTAGCCACAGATGTACTTTTTAAAGCAATGACTTATTTGATCTGCTTTGAAATAATTTGTTGAAAGCTAGAAATTACTTCATTTGAGCTGGTACAATAAAGATAGGTATGCAGATAGGTATTAATATGCTTTTAAATTGCAATTAAAACAAGGGAAGCATGATTCAATCTGCAGAAAGATTCAGGCTTAGATTTGATTCTGTTCTCACTGTGACGGAAATAAAAACCATTTAACGGAAAAAGAAAACCACTCCAAACATTTTAAGGATATGTCAACGTTTCATGCTCCAGTGTGTAGTGGAGTGATACCTTATCTAACTTCAAATACTGTAGCAGGAGTATAAGAAACAATCTCAGTGCAGTGTGGAGCTTTGCAAGGCAGGCATGCATATTGTAACAGAATTCCAGAGATGGCCTTGCATTCATTCAGGAAATTGGCTCATAATAAATGCACATGGTTCAAATGAACATGAAAGACACAGTATACAGTGAAATTGGCCAATTCAGTTCTATATTCTAGTGGAGGAATTAAAATGCTAGAGTTATATGTAATCACCCATCAAAGTCATATCATAAATGATACAAAATCATATTACTTAGTAGTAGATTTAATAATTCCTAGAGAGATAAGATTTGCTTGCAAGTCCTTTTCATGTAATCTAATACAGACTTCTTGTTAGGCTGTGTTTTGTGGGACAGGAATTTAGATCATGTTCCTAGCTCAAATGGCTGAAGAAAGCTGCCTGGCTTTGGTTATTGGTTTGCTATGAATATGAAACTGGAGCATAACATTGAATGCCCAAACTGGAAGGAAAAAGCAAGCAGGAGTACCGACTATAAATCAGTGGCAGCCAGGCTTGCTGAGCAGATACGTGTGTTTTGTCTTGAAATCAGGCAGGAAATCTGACACCGTGGGACAGGTCAGCACAACTGAATCTAGGGATCCATAGCATCTGAGACAGACCTCAAATGGCCAGGTAGGGTAATAGGTGCCAAGAGCAGCTGCATGGATCAGATTCATACAATGCACACTCAGTCCTGAAGTAACTTTGGGGCGCAAGTGTAATGTTCTTAGTCTCTTATCCCATCCTTTTCCTGCTCACTGTATGGAGTTGCACTATGGCTGGACCCTTTTCTCTTCTAATGAATTCTGTGTCCTTGAATCCTCATGATGTTCAATGTCTATATTTATGTTTGCAAAGATGTGGCAGCCCTGTGTATGGGACCATTGGTGAGAGCCCATGAGAACTCAAAGTATGACCAGTTGCATTTGCTGAAGTTTGAGACGTTCATGTTTTGCTTGAAAAAGTCATATTGGATGGATTCCTGAAGGGAGACTTTTTGGGAAAAATTCAACTGAAGCAGTTCAGCTGTCTGTGGAGATGAGATCGAGGAATGATATGTTATTTGGCTCACAGCCGGTGGGAAAAATAGCTAAGGATTGTTTTGTGGTACATACGTACATGCAGTGCAAACTTTGGCTGCAAAGGAAACACTAATTTAGGCATTTTCTAACTTTTGAGTGCTTAACTTTGAAAAGTTTGTGTCTTTAATGAGGATTTTGATTAGTTGTGTATGAGATATAGAATCTTGCCTTCATAAAAATCTTGGTTAATATGAAATCCCGTCAGAAATAAATTGTGAAGGTGTTTACCAGCCAGCAAGTAGATTGTCTTTCTTTGATCAGTATCCTTTCTGAGTTTTGCTGGAATTGCAACACATTCATGCCTTTGAAGGAGGGAACAGTATATAAAGCTCCTGTGAAAGGGATGGGTTGTGGGTGAAAGCCATGGCGTTATTTGCTTTCACATTAGATACTGCTGGTCTTGTAACTGCTAGCAATAAACTAATCCTATCTGTTAAACTTATTGTAGATGTTTGCATTTTTATTACAGAAATATATGCCTGCTTGTGATCATACACCAAAGAATAGTAACAAATATGCAATGTGAAAACACAACAGCCATATTGAAGTAGTGGAGTCAAATTATTTAAACATTATTTTTCTGCTAGGAATATGTCTGTACATGAGCAGATGTACACACACACATATTTGTGTATAACACAATATAAAGGTTTTAATTTATAAGAACTGAAGATCCAAATCTTGTACTTCTCTTTAGAATTATTAAAATAGGTTTTATATTAAGAAAAGGAACAAATTCTACATACAACAGTTAATTATGTGAAAATATTCTTTGTAAATAAAATACATCTATTCAATATAGGAATAAAAAGGGTACATTTATTGGTGTAGAGGGAAGAACAAACCATTCCCATCCTCTGTAAAAAGGATCATTATTTTAGACTGATATATTATTATCTTCATCTGAAATGCTTTTATTGCTTATGTTGTAAGTTTGTCTTGGAAGGTTGTTTTAACTCTGCAGTGATTTTAATTGATCTAATTAATAATGTAATTATGTGCAATATTGACCATTGTATTACTCAGCTATAATTAGGAAATCACATGGGAAAACATGATACTTTACACTTGTTACTACCACACTAAGATAATTTCCAATAGTGTTACAAGGCATTAAATTGTTCTAAGTCAGTTTAAAAACCCAGGAAAACATGACAATGTTTATTCTTCCCTGTACTCTGATCTTTGTTATTGTTATTTCTAAAGAAAGTTTTTTGTTTCCCATTTTGCTGTTTACTACTGGAAAACAAACAAACAAACAAACCAACCCCCTTAAAATGCTGGAGCTGAAAACACCAAGCCATTGTCCCATTGGAACGTTGATTTGTTCTGAATCATTGCATCTAATTGTGTAATTCCTTCAGATAAACTTTCTTTTACAGATAAGTCCATATAAAAATAACTTGCTGCAGGAGCTATATTTAAATGTGTGTTGCCTATTTTGGACATAGGAGGCATCATGATTTCACCCAGATTTCCCCTGAATACAATTTTATTAAAAATATTCCTTTTATTTTTTTTTATTTTTTTTTCCATCTTCCTGAATTGGTGTTTTCTAATTTGATAAATTTCTTGCTACCTCTCATCGCATGGAACTGGTTTGCCACTGTAATTGTGAGATATGGTTTCAGACAACAGGACCAATTAGCAGGGCACTGATGTGTCCAAGCTTTCCGTTGTGGGATCCTGAAGGACCTTGGAAGGAGTTTGTCTGCCAACATCAGAGATTGTACTTAGCCCATCCCTCCTTTCAGCACAGGTGCTTTTTGCAGCAGAAATAAAAGAGACTTTTCTTCTGCTAACCCACTCTTAAGGAGATCAATGATGCCATCTTTATCTGCACTTTTGAGCAGTTAGTCTTCTAAAATGCAATGGAAGAAAAGATGGAGCTACCTTCAAGCTAGGCAGTATTTAGTATATTAGACTGTAATTATTAAATTGTTGAGAGCTTTCTCTCAGATATGGATGATCTAGAATTAATTCTGTGCTTTGCAAAGCTCCCAAATTTATTCTTCTGCAAACAACCTTCCTGAAGAGCACCCATATCTCCAGGAAAAATGTTTGGATCTGTTCAGGCAGAGAAGAGAATGAAGGTGAGTTTCCCTCACCTTAGTTTAAGACATCACTATGGAGGTGTTTGTGTAATGGAATATGGACTAACTGAAGAAGCAGCTCTTTCTTCAAGTTGTATCAAGTGAGTTGAAGCAGCCAGTGATATTTGCACAGTGTTTGATCCTGTACCTCTGGATTGTGTGTACCATAAAACTGCACAGGGGATCAGGACGAACATGGACAGAAAAATATGGAAGCTTTGAAACTTCATCCATCAGCTGGAGGTCAAAGAGATCTTTCTGTGAAAGCTGAGATGCTGCTGAATGTCCTTGGAGTAATGAGGTACTTGTGAAAGGTTTTTCAGGGTTGCAACACTGGATTCGTATGTCTGAAATCCATTTTTGGATCTCTATATAGTCTTTTAGGAGACTTCTGAAAATCTTTGCCTCTGTTCAAGGACAAATATGACAATTTCTGAGAGCAGACAGATGCAGTTCTTGGCCAGGATTACACCCTGCTAGCAACAGAAAGCAGATGTGTATAAAACTACTGGCAAATACCACTCTATTTCCTATCCGCACCATTAAGTTCATGGGCCATAGTGATGCTACACAGGCCAGTATTTAGTCTCTGCCCACAGGGCACAGTAAAGTTCTTCTCAAAATTATGCAAGTAGTTCCCATCCTGTTCCAATACAGACTCTGTACTGTGTGAAGAAGAGTTTAAAACCAAAGTGGCTGCTCTTGTTTCCCTCTGCATGTAGCTGGGGCATTTGGGGCCTCATATATAGTCAAGATCAACAAACAGAACACTTTTGACCAGAAAATTTTGCATACATGATGAGCTACGTAAGTTTTATTAGTGTAACACTGAAAAATGTATTAAAAAGTACATTCCAAAATGCACTTCATGTTGTGACTGAAATTGGTTTATGCTCATAAGGTTATAGAATTACGAATTATATTCAATAGTAATTTTACCAGAATTTCTAAAATTAACACATTTTAAAGTTTATGGCTGACTGAGAAAGTGGGGGTGGAATTCCTGTGAGCTGGATGTTAACTGAGCTGTCTTAGTAATGGACTTGTAATACTAAGAACTACTTTTCTTTCATTGATGTCAGAATTTTGTTTATAAAATCTAAAGAATGTTTTCTAAAGACATGAGGAAGCACAGAAAAAAACTACTTAGTGCATATGTTTATGAGAGATGGTGTTTTTTGGTTGATTTATTTTACTTAATACATACTTTTTATAGCTTTTCGCCCACTAATGGCTCACACTATATTCCCCTTCAAATTCTACATTGCAGGAC
Source organism: Pedionomus torquatus (assembly GCA_013398155.1). Lineage (NCBI taxonomy): Eukaryota > Metazoa > Chordata > Aves > Charadriiformes > Pedionomidae > Pedionomus > Pedionomus torquatus. The sequence continues at coordinate 14,736 of VZRU01000009.1, read as the reverse complement.
TATCACAGGTGGATTATCTCTATAGATTTATTTGACCTAGATGGGAATAATTTTGCTATGTCTGTTTGCTTCGGGTTTTTGTCTTTTGTTCTTTTTTATTATTTTGTATTTCAGCTCCCAGGAGATTGTACAGATGAAAAAAACCACCCCAAAATCAAAACAATTGAGTGTAATTTTCTTTCCCATCTGCATTTACAAGCCCAGCAGGAAGAAGTTCATATCTGAACAGATGGAGTTGGTGCAAACTAATCACTACATTTTGAAATTGTGACAGGGTGCTTAAAGCCCAGCTCGGTGCAAGGAAGGCACAAGGGTTTATGAAGAAATGGATAATTGTAGAGTGGGGGTGGATACTTGTTACCCGTGAAGAAAGATAGAATCACGAATCACAGCTCTTGTGGGGCCATCAGTTCATCTGCTCCATTTGCTTCAGTGGTGAAATTTCTCGTGCCAAGAGGAGCAGTCGAAGTCTGCCTGGGTGATGCTAGGAACAGCTGGAGATGTGCTCTGTGTCTCAGATATTTAAAAAGAGAAAGTCAGCTTCTTTTTCCAAAGTCCTGAAAGGGTCTAGAACAGAACAAGAAAACAAGCTGTTGGTCATACTTTCCGTGTGATCCACAGGTTTAATGTGTAAAACAGGAAAATCCCTCTGAAATTATCCTCAAGTGTTCCTTAAGCATATCATATAATTTTTGGGATGACTGAAAAGTTCTGAATTAAAACCATCCAACCACATGTTTATATGAAAGAAAACAGAAAAAAATATTTAGGCCTGGTTAATGATCCAGAATATTTTACTGGACCCTGTGTCAACAAATCAAATGAAGAAAGGTTTGGAAACTTGACATAATTTGTAAACAGAGCCGTACCAGGGCAGCTGTAAGGAAATATTTTCTTCTTCCTTTTTGAAAGAGAATGGGAAAATCTAATGTGGGATTGCTTTGACCTAATTTTATTTTGGGATTCTTTCACATAGTCTGGAAACTATGTATCCAATATAATGTTGTCTTTGTATAGTATTGGTATAATAACATTCCTGACAAATACAGAACAGGTCAGGCGTGGGTATTCATGTAATATCTAAAACTTTGCTGTGTACCTCATGACATTTCATAGGATAATTCCAGTCACAATATTACTGAGTAAATTTGTGAAGTATCATGTGCCTTTTCTTATTTTTGTCTCTCTCTCTCGCTCATTTCTTGATTGTGTATATTCTCTGCAGTATGTGAAGTACAGCTGGGTTGATCTAGAAGGTAGACATTTGAAATTACTCTGAATTTCAATGCAATCTCTCTAATAATTTGTGAAATGAAATATAAAGTTTCCTTTTTGAAGCATATTCAGGAGGAATCCCTTAATAACCGCCCACCCAACAACACATAGACATTTTATCGTCTGGAAGATACCCGTTTAATTTTGTTCACTAACTAGGTGAACTCACATTTTAAAAAGTGGGTTTAAAGGTCAAGCAATATATTAGTAGGTGTATTAGAAAATATTGGATGAATGTGGTCTATTACATTCCTTTGTCAGTGCACACATAATGCTGTACAAATAGCTTTTAATTTCCTAACTCATTATGTATCTGTAAATGAGTAACTTTAATTGTTGATGTTCTTAAAAAAAACAGTTTTATCATGGATTTTAACATAACATTGTAAAGCAGGACAAGAGGGAGAACAAATCTGAATTTTTTACTAGCAAAGAAAAGACAACAGAAACTGTGATTAAAATTAATTTCTACCTTAAACCAAATATTTTCTAATGATCAGATTTCACATATAATAACTTTAATTCATTTAAGAATAATGAAGAACCAGAATGAAAAGTAAATAGGAAAGAAAGCAAAGAATTATGATCTCTGTGGATTCCTGTATAATTCATGTGGTATGGGGTCTGACATTTCTTTGTGTTGGCGGTAGGAGTTAAGAAAGACCATGTAGTGTTGCTGACGTTCAAGACTTTTTCCTCTTTTAAGGATAACAAGGCCCATAAGTAGCTAAGATCTGCAATACATGTTTGTAAAGCCAATAGTTCATCATACGCAAAGACATCACATTTTCTAGTTTGAAGTATATGAAACAGATATATGCCCAAGTATTTCACTCGGAACTCCTGAGTGTACTTTTACCCTTCTAAACCATTCTTGACTGTAAAGAAGCTCTGTGGCATTTGAAGGAATAGTTTCAGAGTTCTTTTTCAAGTGGTATTTATTTTTCCTTGCAGATATTATGAGTAAAAATTCTTCATAGAAGTAAACATTTTGAAAGATTAGTTTATTTCCCCCTCTTGCACCTTTTCTAATAAGTGATGTGGGTGGATGGCATTCAGTAGTAACTCAGAAACAGTATGCACTTTCACTGTTTTAGTGCTTTTGCTAGTGTTTGTGTTCTCCCACCACAGCCAGTCCCACAGCTCCCACCAGCAATTTTTTAAAGAATCAACTCCTCACATCTTTGTTTTCTAGGTATGCATAACGCCAGTAGCAGTTACAGGCACCATTTCAAATTCCTACAAGCACTCCATTACCTAAATTACCAGTTAATGTACTGTTATGGTCTGTGAAGCTCTGCCTGGTGGGAAGAAATGCGATGTTCCTAAAACAGCCTCAGAGCTGTCAAGAGAAGATAAATCCACTAGTTTTTTTCTGCTCATTTGTTTAAGTATGCTGCATGTTTGTTCTCATTTGAGATCATCACCTCCAAATCAGTATCCATTCCTTCCTTCTTTCTCACTTCTGGGAATAAAACTAAAATTGAGCTGCTTGTGTCTGTCTGATCCTTATTCTTCCATCCACATTGACAGTGTTTGCTATTGTATATCCAATACAGTATTATTAAAGTGCAGACCCTCATCTTTTGAATTTTCTTTTTGCATTCCTTTTCCTCTGTATTTGCATTTTCTCACTAATGTGACCAGACTTCTCAAACAGTGCATTCCAGTTTTAAGTTTTCAGTTAAATAAGACTTTAGCCAATGACATTGTTTGCTTTAGGACAAAGCTTTATAGTTTTTGCAGTTTGGAAAGCTGTGTGCTTTAGTATATTAATAAAGATGGTTCAGCTAATTCTGTCAAAGAACTGGAGTAACACATCACAAACCATACTTAGCTGAAAACTGCTCAAATTCGTGCTGCTAGATGACAATGTCCTATCAGATTGGGCAAGTACTTTGTTGTAATGTCTTCCAGGTTTTAATCTATTTTTAACTGAGTCTTTAAAGTGGTTTAAAGAACCTTTCTGTTAGAATACATCAGTGGACAACTTAATTGTTCGTATTTATTATGTAGGAATGATATTATGAATTCCAGATAACCAGAGGTGGTAGAAATGTGCGAAGGTCAGCCATAATACGGAATTTTTTGGCACTTTGGAATATTTCTTTGGCTTGGGCATTTGAGTCCACTGAAGCTGAAGCCAAGAATATATGCCTTTAATTTTAAATTTTCTACTTTATTTCAGATGTAGTCCAAAGGTTGCCCAGAGAAGTTGTTGAAGCCCCATCCGTGGGAATGTTTAAGGCCAGGCTGGATGGGGCTTTGAGCAACCTGATCAAAGTGTGTCCCTGCCCATGGCAGGGGTGTTGGAACTTGATGATCTTTATGGTCTCTTCCAACTCTAAAGATTCTATAATGCTGTGATTTTTATCCTGCTGTACTATTAATCACTAGTTCTCTGAAAAGTCCTTTGGAGTTATTGCTACTCTTGTTATCCTTACTGTTTATGCTGTGAAAAGTCTGTTGATATTTCCAAATTCTTGCAAAGTGATAGAATCCTTTGAAGTTTTTGCATCTTTCCCAAATACAGGGTTTTGTTTAGCAGTGTTTTATCCTTATATTTTGTTTTACAGTCTTGAAGATTGAAGTTCATATTTCTGTCTTTATCTCCCACATTATTTTAAATTTTTTCTTGTCTTTGTTGGGATAACATTCAGCTTCCAAGCTCAGCTGTTAGGCCTGCCAATGAGCAATTCCTAAGTTCTCCAGTCCTTTTGAAGATCCTGCTGTAGACCCAAACTGTAATACAGTCTGAAAGAGCTTGTCTTGACACAGATTTACTCTATACTTTTAAAATGGTAGCAAACTGTACTTCCTTTCTATACTTTATCTAAAAGTTTCTCTTGTAATTTTGAGTGTGGTAGATGTCATATATCAGTATATAGTACTGCAGCTACTTGGTTGTCTGAGCAGACCAAAGTCTACCGAAAACTGTTTCAGATCTAGAAATACCCAGAAATAAAACTACTTTCTGCTTGTCTTCTTTCATTCTCATGCTCATTATTTGCTGCTGCAATCTCTGCTTTTGCTATCCCAGTACATTAATACATTAATGCTGTTGTGCCTTATTAGCTTGCTTTTGCCTACTGCAATGGGCTTTTGCACAGTTTCACACTGGTCTGATGGAAGTTTACATCATAGGGTTTTTAAGGTCCTTTGTCACTTGAACAACACAGTCTTTCTTGTACCCGGTCCCAGCTGCCTCATGCCACTTTCTCATATCAAATTTTATTTAGCAAGTTCTCTGAACAAAGAAGCTGAATATCTGGCTCATACTTTTAGCAAGATGACATATGCTATTCTCAAATCTACTGAATACTGCCTGATGTAGAGACAGTCTTGATTATACTAATTTAACAATATTTATCTAAATAAATAATAATGGTCATTCTGCAGGTAAAGACAGCTTTCAATTTCCCTTCTCGAACAAGCTTTCTGTAAAATAATTACATGAAATATCCCATTCTAGTTGCAATCTCTGATAGCCAATACATACCGTAATGCAATCTGATCAGGTGGATCACAAGCGCACCTTTATTTTTATGAATAAGTAGTTTAACTGTGAGAAACTAGGTACCTTCTTTTGCCATGTTTTCTCAGGTCATGACAAGATGAAACTCAATTACCTGGTGATCTAGCAGGGACATAAGGTAGAGTTTAGTCCTATTTTTTTCCAAATCAATTGCATCTAAGAAGTGAACTTGAAATTTCGCTCTCACTTCATTGAACTTCTGCTAGTCCATGAATTACCCTTACTGTCTTTATTATTGCTTCTGCTTCTTTCTTCTGATTTGTGGAGATGGGGTGATGTAGGTTGGCAGATGAGGATAGAACTTGGCCTTTAAGATACTAGTTTACATCAACCTCAATGTCTGTGAGTGCTCTACACGAAAAGGACCAAATGTTCCCCCCAGTGAGCCATCCTCAGCACAAATAATCTGCTGTTGAGAAAAGACATATAGCAGAACTAGAGGAGATCATCAGACACATCTGTGAAAGTGTTTACATGAAAAAAAAATTAGGAAAAGCATAACAAGGCAAGCCCAACGGGAAATATCTGAGTCTGTATTTACTTCTTGTCTCCTTCTGAGGTTAGAGGAGAAAGGTGGTCTCTAATAGCAATGGCAAAGGCACAAAACTCAAAGTACAAATTTGTACCATATGTTTTCTAATGCATAAATACAACACTGAAACACATTTGGATGTGGAGGTTTTACTGCTTAGTACTAGAAGGCTGTCACAGAAATCATCAGGTTTCTAACAAAACTGAATCTTGAGGGTGTGATCAGTGAACTGATGAACAGAACGCAGGTGTTTGGCATAATTGCCCTTTGCTTGCTTTGTTATAGTGATAGGATTTATGTTTTGTACAAATACTGTAATAGATTTCTCTTGAGAGCTTCCCTATGCAAATAATTCCACTGTGTGCCTTTTCTCAATAGCAAATTTCACGTCCTTGGTGTGGCTGGTTCAGTAAGTATATTTGCTCCTCTTTGTGAATGAAAACTGTCTAATATTTCTTCCAATCAGCTGTAAAAATACTATCCTCCCTCTTCATCTCCACAACTAACACCTCCCTTGTTTTCACTGGGGACCAGAATGAAACGAAACTGTAGTGATAAAAATGTCAAGACAAGCTATGTTTTGTCTCCATTTAACTTCATCTCTTCTCTTATTATCTCCTTTCTCCTTTTTTTTTTTTTTTTTTTTTCATATTGTTCCTCCTTTGACCTCTTCTCTGCTTCATTTTTGTTTCTCCTTCTTAGAAGTTACATTAGAAAGCATGAAGGTGTTGTCCTTCAGGACGGAAGGACAATCACAAAAGGAGGAAAAAGATGCAACAAATAACTACATAGATAATTGAATATTAAATATAAATATGAATATTTTAAAAAAATCACTTTCCATATTGTCTTCCTCAGGATCAGAGCAGGAGAAAAAAAAGTAATATATATTACATAGTTATAGAAGATTGAGTGGGCTATCAATAGTTTGATACTACATGTTTGTGTTTAATACATGCACTCACTGGTCAGATAATGTCTTCCTCCTTGTAAAGATAGGAAGGTGACAGTCAGTTCTCTCTCTCTCTGATCCAGGTTCACTCATTTCCCTGGGTATTACCCCTGGGATTATTATCCCTGGGTCTTAGTCTTGCTGTCTTAGTGCGGTCTTTCCCTAGTGTTTACAACAGATTACTTTTTTCTTTAATGGTTTGTGACTTTAATTTCTTCATGATATTTGGGCATAATTCCTATGTGTTATGTCTTATAATTCAGAGAATCATAGAATGGTTTGAGTTGGAAGGGACTTTAAAGATCATCATCAAGTTCCAATCCTCCATGGGCAGGGACACCTCCCACTAGAACACATTGCTCAAAACCACAACCTGCCAGGTCTTGAACACTTCCAGGGATGGGGCATCCACAACTTTTCTGGACAATCTGTTCCACTGCCTTACCACCCTCACAGGAACGAGCTTCTTCCTAATATCTAATCTAAATCTCCCCTCTTTCAGTTTAAAACCGTTACCACTCATACTGTCGGTGCACTCCCTCATGAAGAGTCCCTGCCCATCTCTGCTGCAGGTCCCCTTCAGGTACTGGAAGGCTGTTGTAAGGTCTCCCTGGAGCCAGCTCTTTTCCATGTTGAACAACCCCAACTCTCTCAGCCTGTCTTCACAGGAGAAGTGCTCCAGCCATCTGATCATCTTTGTGGCTCTAATTAAGTAACATAATTAATAACATGTTGACTATAATTAATTAGTTACTGTGTATTTACTTTACATTACTGTGTACTGTAACAGACATGATGGGCAGTGCTTATAGTAATACTGTAATCAATAATATGGGGTAATGTGGTGCTGCAGAAAACAATGTCCTGAAACAGCACAAACACCTACTCCTTCTAGTTATGAAAAAATCATGATTTTTTTTTTTATTTTAATTTTTTTTTAATCTTTGGTTTCAATGCTCTGGCCTGGCAGTGATTCAATATGTTACAGTAGGTAAATATTGTACTTGTAAAAAGAGTGACAGTTGCTTCAAAACATCTTCAAGAACATCATATGGAGCGATCTTTTCTCTTTGCTGTGAATTAAAAAGAATTGGAAAAAAATCAGGATTTCATATACAAAAAAAATTGTTTGAAGAAAATTTCCAGGACGGCTAGCAGTCTACTTGAACTGCCATTAAGGTAAGTAGGGAACAAACAAAAAGGATAGTCTAAGGTGTATCTAATTGTTGTAGTAATGAAAAGTAGAATAAAATATGAAAAGTGGAGAAAACTATTAATTTCTGAGGATCAGAGACACCAAAGGACCCAGTATTAATATAATAGTGTACTGTCACCTTGCCAGCTCACTCTGTCCTTACCAATTATGAGTTGAGTCAGGGGGAAGGACGAGAGAAGAGAATAAAGCCTTGTTAAGGCTGTGGTGGGAAGGTAAGGATTGAGAGTGCTGGTGCTCTGGCTGCTGAGGTGGCGTTCTGCTGAATGATGGGGTTGGGGGGCAGACAAAGGAAAAGAGTTAGAATGAAGCACAGCGATTATTTGGAATTGAAGAATGACTCTTCTCTGCCCTGGCTACTGTACCATCATTTGAGTATCTCTTGCTTGTTTAGAACCAAAGAAACAGCCTATTTCTCACACACAAATCCCTGTACATATGATGTCAAACTGTACAGAAATTAAATGATATCTTGTTCCTGAAAGTCTCTGGCAAACACTATGTCTTAATGCAATAAGTCATATCTGATGCCCACTTAAAAATAGTGAATAGTGAATAATTTCAGAATGGATGTTCAGCTGGAGGATGCCATTTTTCACTTTGGATATTCTTTTCCTTAGGATCAGAGCAGGTGAAATAAATTGTGGTTTCAAATAATTTTGGAAAAATATTAAGTTATTAATAAATTTGTGTTTTTTAAATTATATTTTATTATTTATTAATAAAATAACAGATTTTTTTCTATTACATGTTGGGAAGCAAATTCCTATATGCTGTAGAACATTGATTTAAGATCGTTTATACAGAAGGAAAATTTTTAAACAGTAGAGCTTCAAGGATTCAAAAGGCTCAGTAAAGAAACTAGACTCATTTACTGAATTCTGTGCTTTATTACCGACTTGAGAAATGGAGGACAGTATTTATTATGTCTGAGACACATCCACTCTGTCAATGAATCGAGATAACGCGGTTCACACATCTCATCTCTGAAAGAACTAACTGGAGGCACATTAGATTGGGCTTTCTGGTATATTCGGGAAGCCTGTGTTATACAGTCTTACATACATGCTTTAAATGGCTGTAAAACACCACTTTTTTGTATTATTCATTGACTGGAAATTCATCTCATGGAAGCAGCCTATTTAATTAAGCCATTAAGATAAACCAATTTAACACATCAAAACCTAATGAGGAATAGGACCAAACCAATTACTCTGTCATTAATTAGTAAGGATTAAACTAAGAGATGATAAAGAGTCTTTCACCTACTTATCACAAAGCCCTTTGCTAGTTGGTGTCAGAGAGACTCTGACGTGCTGAAGGTCAGAAATGGGAAATGGGACCTGGTGTAAAGGGGCACAGTCCTGTGCCCTGGTCAGAAATAGTATAATTACACTGAAATGGCTGACCTTTTCTGGAAACATTACTAAAGCTAGTTTAGGGTACTGTTACTGAAAAATAGACTTAATAAAAAAATTCATTCTGAATTCTTTTATTACAATCAATAATGTTTTGTTTCCAATTACTGTGAAATTAATCCTCAGCCTCGGTCAAAATATTCAGCATTTGGAAAATGATTTTTCATTTATTTCAGAACAGTTTCAAAATGTTATGTGTTGACATGGGAAACCCAGATGGTTTTAATTCTGTAAATTCTGAAATAGATTTTGAACAGGAAAGCTATCTTGTTTGATGTGCATCCTCAGGAAGGAGTGTAACAGAACATTCCCCAGTTCTCTGCTACACTGTCATTTATATAAAAAGATGGAGCAGAAATGGTTTCTGGGCATCTGTGCAAAGCCTTCCTCTTGAAGGAATCAAAGGAAAATTAATAACCCCCAGAACATCTGCATCCTCATCAGCTATTAAATTCCCTATCAAACCTCTCAGAGTAAATCTGATAGTTTTTGTTTTCCTTATCCTTTCCTAAATACAGATAAAGGGAGCTGCAAACACAGCTTATCAAAGTATGATCTCAAAAGTCAGCACAATAGGATCAGGAAATGCTAAGTTTAATTTCTGCAAAGATGTAGGTTTTTAAAAATTTATTTTTTTTACCCAACTATGACATACTTGCATGAAACACTCATTAAGTGACATGCTAGGATTTCCAGCCAAATTTGGCAGAGGACACTAAACCTTCAGTTTTGCTGGGAGCTGGTGTAATGATCCACACAGGATTTGAAGCAGAAAACTTCCTTGTGGAACAGGCAACATCTCTCAGTTTTTCTGAAGTCAGCGTGAGCCACTGTGGGACACGGGGAGTGCTCTCCCCTGCTCTGTTGTGACTGTTTCCCCAAAAATGCCTGTTTCAAAGGAATTGCGTTACTTTTTTCTGACTACTGAATTCAAACAAGGTATGTGACATTTCTCTCATAAACTTGAAGGGCAATCTGCTGTTTATAAATACATTAGAATGCATGGGCAATTTTTAAGAAAAAACTGTTAAAATAATCTTACTAATCAGTCACACAGTGTGGAAATGCATGGATCAATTTTCTCCTGCTCTCTTGGTGATTTTTTTACATCCTGTGTTCAGTAACTGAGCAATGTCTACCACAATGTTTTTCAGCCTCTTTTTCCATCTCTGTGTGAAATTATTTAGGAATAAGGTAGAAAAATGGGATTGCTTGTTATACTGACGAAGGGAATGTGGCATGCAATGAAATCAGGGAACACTATAATTCATATGTTGTGTTCAGGAGCCGATGGTAAGATGTGGCAAAAAGTGTAAGGTACCTAGAGTAGACAAATGTATTGCCATGAACTCTGGCCTTATGATCCTTATGGAATGGGTTTGATCTGAAGTTTCTATGAGGACATACCCTCTTTTGGGTGATATTGTCATCAAGCTTGGTCTTTAGAAATGGCATGGGTCATTTTTCCTGCTTTCTAACATATGAATGTATAGGGAACTCATAAGGCAATGCAGTTTATTTTTTTACTCAGGTAGGGACTTCTCTTTTAACCTGAAAATGTTTTTAGAAACCTGCTTGAAATGCACAATGAAAAGTGATGGCGTTGTAATATCAAATGATAATTTCATTTCATGGTGATGGTTTTATCCTTGGTCAAGGGAAGGCATTCTTGATTCTTCATTTCTGTTTCTTCATTATGAAAGACTATGAAGTCATGTCCAAGTCATAATGAATGACTGTAACTTGCTGTACTTAAGCAGGTATAAGGACTTCTTTATACATGCTGAGCAAATAGCATGACCTAAGATGTTACTGTTCCTCTCTCTAAGCAAGCGAATGGAGAATGTGTTTGAGTTCTAGTTTACAATCTGGCACCCAAGTTCAAACCCAGGTTAACAAGAATTTTGGCTACTAAGATGTGGGTGGGAGTGAAAAGAGGGAGAGATTTATTTGGCCCACTCTGAAATAAGGGGTGCGTGTGAGGGAGCTGCAGGAGTGGGGAGTGTAATGTTCTCTTCACTGGTGCAACCATTGTGATTTCCCAGGTGCAAGTCATACAGTAGAGAAAATGGTTCAAGCAGTTGGTACAGTACTATCTCCAGCTCTTCATCTTTTTTACCATGAAGTCTTCTTGTCTTGTCTTGTACTGTAGAAGGAAACTCATCTGCTGGACTTAGTTTTGCTTGTGATAAAAAGTTCAACTGAAAATATTTCTCAAAAGTGAACATACATCTCGGGGTTCAGGAAACTGCGTATAGTTTGCAAATGAAAGAAAATTGTGCAGCATTTTTCCCCTAGTAGCCTCATACACTCAAAGCTGAATCCAACTTGCACGCATCTCATATATTACAGTTTTCACCTTGTGATCTGATTCTGCATCAGGATCTGAACACCAAATTTCAGTGACACGAATGGAGCATGAAAAAATCAGCCAGTTTAAACCTTTTAATGAGCCAGGAAACCACTTTGACACAGAAGAGCAAAAGTAGCTTGTCAAAAAAGAAAAAGTGTAAGTAAGGTTCTTCTCTCTTTCAGCTTATATTCTCAGTTCAAGCTTTTTGTTCCAGAAAAGCAGGATTTCTGTAGAAAAATACAGTTCTCTGTAATCAGAACTTCCACAATAAAATTTAATTTCCCAGTTACTGCCAATTGTATTATTTCAGTTCACCTCTAGGTCATCAACAGAATATTTTTTTTTTTCATAAATAAAAATTCTCATTGGTGGTGAAAATCACCTGAGTTCATAGTGTTTGTGATGTACCCTTTAAATGTTTTGCTGTTTTCTTAAAACTTAAAAAAGAAAAAGAACAAGAAGTTAACCTATTCAGGTGATCTGAGCCGTCCCTTGCTCTATATCTGTGGAAGGAGAATAAGGAAGCAGAACAGTCAAATAGCTGTTTTAAATGCTGAAGAAGGTGGAAAGATTTTTATCTATAAAGCCTATGATATCATGTACCTTGACCATTTTAAGTAACTCTATAAGAAAATATTTTTCATCTGTTATTTCTGTCTCTCCACTTTAAAATCTTGTTTCTAACAATAGTATTCAACAGCTCTATTGCAGATGCTGTGAAAACCTCTGAAGTTCTGATTCTGCAGTTTTTCATTTTAGCTACAGATTTAATCCAACCTCCCAATCTAAGTACGCCTAACTAGATCAGGTTACTCAGGGCCTTGTGTAGTCACATTGTGATTATCTTCAAGGATGGAAATTTCAATGTAACTGGTAAAATTCTGTTTGATTTCTCTGGTGTAGGACTCAGGCCTGGTGTGTTTTAGCCTTCACACTTTAATACTCAACATTACCAACGTTGGCATTTTTGTGATGAATTTGTGCCTTGGGACAGCCCTCAGAAAAGATTTGGATGTTTGTAGCTGTGTAGCCTCAAATGGCATGATAAGAGCTTAGTACTGAGGACTCAAAAAATATGTTTCTCTGCAAAGAAGTGATCAGTATTGAATCAGTTTATCACTAATAAATAGTTCACCAGTATTGCTGCTGGGTAGTCCACTAACACTAATTGTGACAGGCCAGTTTTGAAGTATTTAGCAATACAAGCATACCTTCTTTTTCAAGTTTGAACTTTGGTGACTTTGGTTTCAGTGGGATCTTGTTAGAACGTTGGTTCATTGAAGAGCCTCCTAATTTCTCTTTCTTGTTTAATGACAGACATTAACCCCGTAAATAAGGTTAAATGGATTGAATCATGGAACATTGCCGTGTAATACTTTGAGTAAAATCAGTACGATGTGATTTAATTTTTTAAGAAATTGTTTTGTATACTGTGTACTGGTTGTGCATGTCTGTGAGAATTTCAATGCAGTTACTTTACTTCCTGAGAAAAAGAGTCTAGCCCAGCTGAATAGTCTACTCAGACCTCATTTCTTCTGGCTAAATTTACGCATCTAAAATTATTTGAAGGACACTTTAGCTATATAACTACTAGTGTATATGGAATCTGCATATAGCATATATATCTATTTCTACTAAGTTACTGTAGATTTACATTAAAGCATACAGCTCTCTTTAACTTAGCAATGATAAGTGTGAAGAGTTATTGCTAAAGAATAGCCATGTGTAGGTTGAAAGTTTATGGGTAGGAATTAGGGATCAGGACAACAAAGGGACCCTTGTGGTAGGAGTCTACTACACACTGCCTGAGCAGGCGGAGCCTGTCAATGATACCTTCTCACTCCAGCTTGAGGAGGCTTTGTGGTCACAGTCTCTCATCCTGCTGGGGGATTTTAACCACCCTGACATCTTTTGGAAAAGCAACACGGCTGGCTGCAGACATTCCAGGAATATCCTTGAGTGCCTAGATGACAACTTCTTGAGACAAGAAATTAACAGCCCTACTTGAGGAGATGCATTGTTGGACCTGTTGGTCACAAATGCAAGCGAAATCATCAGGGATGTCAAAGTTGAAGGCAGCCTGGGCTGTCCTAAGGAGTTTGAAGCCCATGAGAAGCAGAATTAGGACTCTAAATTTTAAGAAAGCAAACTTCCATCTCTTCAAGGAGTTAGTAAATAGGATCCCATGTGAAACAGCCCTCAGGGACAAGGGAGCGGAAGAAAGCTGGGAGATCTTTAAGGATGCTCTCTATAGAGCAGAAAAGATCTCAATCCCCACGTGTAGGAAACTG
>VZRU01000008.1:143384-170840 GCA_013398155.1 Pedionomus torquatus | reverse complement strand
TCGCAAAATCTACGGGGTGGGTGGCTCCGCAAATCTAAGGGGTGGGGATGCGATTGCTCTCCCGACGCTTGGGAAGACTCACTTTTAGAAGGCTCCGGTACCTGAATTCCCAAAAATATTTCCTTTATCGCCGGCTCTGGTTTGCGCGGGTTTGGGTGTTTCGGGGCTCGCCGGGTGCAGGGATGAGGAGGAGCCAGGCCCGGGCACTAACTGCCAGCAGCGTTATTTCATACCATGAAATATAAATTATTCAATATAAATTAGAAAGTTTGCCGAGGAGCTCTCTCTCTCTCTCTTTACCCCTTGATGGGTCCAGAAAACTCCTTACCGCGGTGCCTGAGCCCGTCCCGTCCTCCCGAAGCCACGTCTGATGCTTGAGAGCACACGGATTCCTGCTGAGAGAATGGGCCTGATATCAATCTAAAATGACCCTCGTCTATTTTATATTAATATCAGGATCACTACTGGCTCTTCAGCATTATTGTTAATTCTTCGGTCTTATCCTATCAAATCTATTTCAACATGTGAGTTTCCTTTTTTTCCCAGATTCCCCTTCCCAAGTGGGGAGTGGTCATTGGATGATACAATCGTTGTCTAAACGACAATAAACTGTTACGGGTTTCCCAAACCGTAACAAAAGGGTTTCCATCACACCCTGGAAAATGTCCGGCAAAGGGTCTGGTCAAACGCAGTGGTGGGTGTCCAGCATCACAACAGCATTCCTGGAAGCTCCAGACTCAGGATTTGGATAGAGATGGAGACGGGGGATACGAGGCAGAGGAGGATGTGATGGGTTTGAATGCCAAGGACAAAAATCTAAAGGTGACAGAGAGCAGGACATTTATGGTAATTTATTTTGCCAGGTACAGAAGTGATGGGCTTTCGTGTCCTGGGACTGTTGGCACCTTTCATCATAAGTTCTCAGCATGAGAATCTTTTTGCTCTAGGGGTCTTCCTCCACACTTTATTTGCCATTACATTTGCCATTATAAATAGGTAAAAATTCATAAACATTGCAAAGAAAGGTGCAATAAAATCAAGCGTTCGAGAGCCAGCTGCGTTTCTGTTTTAGAAATGCAGTTTCTAAACAGTGCAGTTCAGTTTCTGCAGCAGAAACTTTTTAGTGCCACCTCATTCTCCAGATTGACTCCTGCAGGATTAGGAAACTGAAACCAAATAATCTTGACACACGGAGTTGCGTCTCTGCCACACTCCATCGTACCCACAGCAGGAGCTGAGTCCCCAAGGGAACAGAAGCAGGAGGGATGAGATGGGATGAGGAAGTTTCGGCGCGGGGGGATTTGGGATATGTCCTGTGCCTGCCCAGCCCTTGTGAGTGATGGAGTTGGTCTCTCCTTGCCTTCAAAGACCCTGGGGGTTGAGGGTTCCATTCTGGACTTGGTAAAGGATCCCCTTTGGCCTTGCTTGTTTTGTTTAGGTTGGGGTCTTGGTGCTCCAGGGAGCTGGATTTCAGGAGGGGGACTCTGTTCCCAAGTCGATCAGGGGTTGTGTATCAGCATGAACTATCAGGATGTTCCTCTTTGCAATCCAGAGGGTGAGAAACCTTCCTCAGCTCTGTCTTGCCTTATCTGCTGTGACGTTAGGGTGACGGGGACCTTCCAGATCAGAAAATCATAGAAAATGTCACTCATGGTATTTCCCCAGAGCTTTGACCTCACCAAATGAAGTCATCGCACAACTCAGAGTCCCAGGACATTTGAGGATGCTGTTGATAACTGATGCCAAATAACTCTGGTGCCATTGTATAGCTCCTAGATAAAATCACACCACTCTGTAGTATCAGTGCAGCACCCCGACCTCCAGCAGACCAGATAAGCCAAAAAAGAGGCTTTTCCACATGTCCTTTTCCTTGGTCACAGCTGCCAGAGCTGCTCGGTGCCACACTGGGGACTGCTCGCACCCAGACAGCCAGAACCCCAGCTCATTTCAGGCCATGGGAGATTCGAGAAAGTAAAACCAACCAAGAATTTTAGTTTGTTTTAGAAATTTAGGTCCTGGATTATTATGCAGCTGCCAAACTCCAAGCAATGACTTAATAGCAAGAGTAATTACTTTAATGAATCAGATACAACAAATTGGATAGGGCCCTGAAGTATGTTCTTTTGAGCCCACATTGGCAGATGGCTGGGATAGCTCGGCAGAGGAGTAGGCTTGCTAACAGTGAACAGTGTTTTGGAAAAAAAAAAAAAAAAAAAAAGGCAAGCAACAAACAAACAATTAAAAACAACTTAGAAAAAAACTTCCACTGCTAAGCTACATTTGCAGCCCGAGCCTCTGTGGGCTGGGGTGGGGTGGGTTGTTTCTGATGAACCGCTTCTGCACGAGCGCAGAAACGGTACACGATTTGATGGAAGGGAGTATGCAGCAGGACTCATCTCTCAGCGATGACTTTGCTTCTGTTTCTCCAGGTGTAAAAATGAGATACTCTCTTCGTGCCGCTCGGAACGTTCGGCTTGTGAGCTTTCAAGCTCTGTTTTAATTATAGCACTAGTTCTAAAAGAGCGAAGATCTGGTATGCAAATGCATGTCCTAGGCAAATGCTGCTTCTCTTGAGATACTGCAGCTTCAGAAGGGCTGGTGCATGCAGCTCACGGGGAGAGAAGCAGCTGCTTTTCTTTTCATCAAACCATGAAGCTTTTCTTTCTCTCTTTCATCCCTCCTCTGTGCAATGTAAAGTTTGTCTTTGCTGTTCGGATAGGGGCAATTTCTCATTGCACCTGGGCTAACTGGGACCTTCACGCTGTTCTGCTGAGTCATACAAAGCTTTCTTCTATTCAGAATAGGTGTCATTTGTGCTTATAATATTTTTTTTTAGAGCTTATCTTTCAGGGTGAAGGAACAATACCTCCACTGTGCCCAAGCAGGATACTAATATGTAAGCATGCCCCAAAACAAACAGCATGCTTAAAGGTGAATCCTATTATACCAGTATTGCAGTTTGATTGCCATAAAGAGAATTAAATTAAACCCAGAATACATATTGGGTGAAATGAGAGATGAGGTGACTATTGTGGTCAAGCAGGATTTTGACTTTTGTGTAGTTCTTTACAGCTAGGTTGCTATATAGCTCTGTTGAGTACTTTCCAGTCGTGGATGTCAAACTGCTTTAGGGAGGAGAGCAAGAACGATTATCCCATTTAGCAAAGTGAAAAAGAAAACACAGAAGGGTCATTTGTCAAACATCAAATCAGTGGTGGAACATGAACTTTAATCTAGTGCTTGCATTTATGGGCATAACCCTCCTGAGACTCTTAGCAGATAGGATTTCTGTAGCGCTGTCGCTCTGCCAGAGGCAATGACCCGTGAGCAAATCCCAAACACGCTCCAGGAGGTATAGAAGTCACATTCCACTGGGGGTACGGATTTAGGGACCACCGGGAATGCACAGCTTAATTTTGTATTGCTTGAAACTTGCCTTGCTTACAAGAATCATTTGATACAAATTATAGCCAGAATAAAGCAAACTCCATCTGTATTGACAACCACGTGGTACTTTCTTCTCTTGAAGATAACATTACATTTACTAACTTGTTTTTTTGTTGCTGTTCTCCTTTTTCTCAAATAGAACGCAATTGTTATGCTTTGTTAAGTCCTTCCTAGAGCCACAAATTACCATCTAGTGATACAGGCAGTCTCAGTCCCTGTATGACAATTCTGTCTCATTCTTCGCCCAAATTAACATAACCCACTCCGAAAACCATGAGCTTCAGGCTCCCCTGCTCTGCTCAGCTCTCCAGTCCCCTGCAGACATCCTCTCTCTGGTCAGCATCATTCACTTATTTTGCAACTGACAGGTCTGACACTGCTTTAACTGTTACAATATGTGTTTAGTTTATTAGAGAAATTCTCCTTTTCTGACTGGATTCTCCATCAAGTCTGGGAAAGGTTCAGGAGACTGAAGGACTTTGGCTGTGCAGCTCAGGAGTAGAAGGGTTTATCGGGAGATGCAGCTCTTCCTCATTCTGAACCAACATTTCCTGTGATTTTGGCAATGATTTTCAAGATGCTGTGGGGTACGCAAGGTAACGTGCAGCACTGCTATTTTTACATCACCACCACCCCCTGTAAACTCTTTGTAATTCCTTCTTTTGTGGTATTTTCACTTATAATTCTCATAATTTGTATTTTTCTTCTTCTAGCCTAAAAGTACCGTGTAAAATGGTTCTTTCATCAGTAGTGTTACTCAAACCACAATCTGGGGATCTCTAACTGAGAGCAGGGAGCAGCAGCATAGATTGACATCTCTATAAGTAGGCAAAAAATTGACACTGGACACATCAGAGTTCCCAGTTTGGAAGAATTGCCCCCACACCAATGATTTGTGCATTCATTTGAAGGGGAAAAGAAACAGTCAATGCTGCTATTGAAAAAAAATAAACAGACATGTGACTTAATTTTGAAGAAAGTTCCCAGACCTTTGCCTTTATGCTCTGTATTGTACACTGTGAAATCTGGGAAGAGAACTCAAGTTAACCCCGCAGACTGAAAGACAAGATAAGTCATTATCGCTCTTTATCTTCCTACAAGGCCAAAGATTTGTTTAAAAGCTTTCAGCATTCAACATGGAAAGAAAGATGGCATTTAAGTGAGAGCTTCCAGTATCCATCTAGAGTCTCATAGGAACATCCATGTTTCATTTCTTTGCCCCACCAGCTGTGTATATTGCCTGTTAAAACATACCATCTTCAATATCTCATCAAAATTGTTTCCCAGGTCAGATGTAGCAGGGAGCCCCTCACTGCCCACACTCCTTGTCATTTTGCCTTATTTCTTGTCCCAGTTCCTTTTTGTCCAGCTGCACCATTTCTTTGCAGACCCCCAATCTGGCACCCGTTCTTCCCAGCTGTCATTCCATCTCTTTGCCCACCCAAGACATGTTCCCCCTATTTCAGACCTCAGTTCCTTCCACCTCCCAGGGATACCCTTGCATATTTATTCAGGATTTAATCACAGTTTCTGCCTCCCGAGTGCTGTTTGAGCTTTGTCTCCCATTAAGAGCAGTTTTCATCCTTTCTGCTATCAAATCAAGGGGTTTCTTTCTCCCCGCTCCCTGCAAGCAGGAAAATAAACCAAACAAGCATCTGTCAGCATACACACAGCAGCTCAAAAATCCTGCTCCTGCTTAGGATGGAATATCCAAGAGGGGTAAAACCCCTGGGAACTTAACTGCTGCTCTGTTGTGTATGTACCAGTTATGGTATTTCAAAGAATTCCCGTTCAGTCTGATTGTCAGAGGAACAGCACATAGAGTATCTCTGAGATACATAAAAACCAACCACCACATACAGTGAGAAAATTCCTCCAGGCGTTGTCTGTTCGCATGCAGGGCTTTGCTAGACAGCCAGAAGCAACCAGATGTTTTCAGAGGGAGTCCAAAAATTATTTTGTGAGGCAGAACAACAAGCCAGCCACCCCACATCTCGGCAGGACAGCCTTGCTCTCCTCACACAAGATGTTGTTGCCAGGTCTAATGCAAACCGTGCACTGGAAAGATTTGTATTTTGCTTCTCTTAGAAAAACTTTTTGAGTTCTAGGATTGAAAACGGGCCCCTTCATTACATAAGTACCCCAGGAGAAATAAGCAGAATTCATATTTGAAAATATAGTTTCTAAGACTATGTCATCCATTTGGAACAAAGTCTGAAACCCTGTCAGTCCCAGGGTGGTTTTATCAGCAGAATTTAAGGTGATTAATTCTGCAGCTGGGGCTCCTGAATGAATTATGTTACTCTAATGAATCATCTACTAATTCCTGGTCCTTCTTTTCCCTATCTCTGCCATATTTGGGTAGGTAACGGAAGAACTCAATGGGGGACTGGACAATCTCTGTTGTTCAATAACCTTGTTTTGATTTTCACATGTTCCTCTTTCCAGACACTAACTCATGACACTGGTTAGCAACAGCAGCAGTGGCGCAAACAGAAGCTGCAAGAGCAGTGTCATTCTGACTTGGCTTTAGGAAAAGAAAAAAAAAAAAAGAGGCCTAGGCAGGAGATTAAGTCATCTCCTCTGGTTCCTCATCAAAAGAATAGCTTTCATGATTTCCATGCGAGACTGAGCTTGCTGTTCAAGGCAGATGTTTCCAGGTCTAAATGGAGGGTATTGGGGGTCACAGCTGCCTATGCAGGAACAATCTTCCCTGGTCTGGGAAGATATTCAGTGAAAGGGTTTGCAGGGTGGAGAAGAGATGCCTGAAGACTCACACCTTTGGTCCATGGCCTGGAGAGGAGGATCTGACAGGGTCTAAGCTGGCCTCTTGGCCAGTAACCCCTGGATATGATGGTGCATTTGCAAGCTGGGAAGTGGGTACTCGGCTTTTCTTTTAGTGAAAGCTGAAGTTCTCCTGAGCTAACACCTTGAGAAAGACATGTCCAAGGTCAAGAAGAGCTGGCAGTGGGGTATGTATGACTAGCTTCTCCTGAGGACCTGAGGGCTATTCTCCTAGTGGGAAATAATCTGGGATTTGCTTCTCACAGACCACTGCAGGAAGGCATGGAAACCCATCCCGCTGAGCCCTGCCAGGGTTTTGCAGGCTCTCAGAAAGAGGGAAGGGCAGCAAGCAGAAGCAGCCAGAGCTGGACACCAGCAGGTATTGCTGACTGGCCCTGGGACACAGCCATAGACAGGCTGGAGCAACCACTTGAAACTCAGTAAAAGTCCATGGAGTAGTTTGTGAGGGCAAACTTATTTGGCTAGCTAGCATGGCATTACAAATGCAAGTTAATTAAACTTGTGCAAAGGCCAAAGCAGACGTAGATAAACCAGGTTAAACTCTCACTTATGCTGATTTAATGTAATTTGGTACAGTATCAGTGCTAGTTAACTAATTATAGAGTTAACTGGTTTAAATATATTTGCCCTAAGTACTGGTGCTGGTTGAACTAGACTGATGTAAAATCAAAAGCGAACTGTACACCTCTGCTATTTTTTCCTGTTGTATTTAAACCAGTACAACCTGTAGAGACATGTAAGAATCTGCTTATAACGAGGAGCAAAGTGCAATGAGAAAAGAGGACTTGGCCCAGCAGCACTGGTCTCTGGTGCCTTATTCTCAGCTTTCCTGAGAAACTGTGTCATCTTCACATGAACAACACTTATGTCTAAATTTGTTTCCCGAAAACCCTATTATAAAAGGTGAGACCAAAATCACAGCCCATTTTTCAAAAGTCACATAATCTCATCAATTTAGGGGGAAGGTGTTTGTTTTCGTTCCCCACTTCCCAATAATAGTTTTTTTTTCCCCGTGAAAACTTCCTCAAACTTTCTATTTTGATACAGTCCTGTGAATACTTCCTGTGCTTTATCTGTCTTTTGAGAGGGATATCATTACAAATTACATTGCTATTTGAAGAGAACGAGATTATTTTTTTAAAATATAGATTATATATTAAAAATATGGACATTTGTAGTTAGTCACGACAAGCTCAAATACCAAGACCCTAACATTTCTCCTTTACACCAGGCCTTTACACATGCATCATGAAACACGAATCCTCCCAAAATGTCTTAAAATACTCGCCCACTTGAAATCAAAATTAAATGCTTAATATTTTCTTCTGTTAAATATCAAAATATTCTCCACTTGAAGTTAGAATCCCTTCGGTTTTTCTCATCTGCAGTATTTCCACTGCGATTCATTTCTATGTCACTACATAAAGAGTTTATCTTCAAACAAAAACTAAGTGGTGGGAGAGTCAGAAATCCAAAGCAACAAATAAAAGTCATAAGTACCTAAAGCCTGCTGAGACTTGTAGGGTTTTTAAAGCAGAGGAATAGGATAAGGGCCAATTTGGTGAATTTCTGTATTACCTTTTACACTTTTGGACATGCAAAAAAGGATGCCCTCAGCTAGCAAAACAGCGTGGCAAGTATTTTAAATCCCTGTTATACGGAGATAATTGGTAGCATCAGGGGCCAAAACTATGTATAGTTGAGATCAAAACTGCCCATACAAAAAAAAAAAAAAAAAGATTCCCATAACTCTTCTTGAGTGATCATTAAATGCTTTACTCATAATGTGTGCCTACTTCAGGAACCCCACAGGGATTTAATACTGCTCTTTTTTTTTTCCTTCGTTCCTCTCAGCAGGCTGCCATTTGATCTGAACAGGCAATGTCAGGCTGTGCTGTTGCCTCCATCTACCTGCAAAGCATAATTTGCCAGAGGACTTTTCTTCTTTAAAGGCAAGAAGCTTTGTTGAAAAAAGGGAATTTAAAGGCCTGATAACTCAGCTCAATGTGCTGAACACAGTCTGTCGGACTCGTTGCCTATTTGTGAAGGAAAACACCTGATTCATCAGGCATGAAGAAAGGATGCCTCTTCCCTCAGCCTAAATTCAGGTATGAGTTTGAATGTTTACTTCAAATACATGCATACAAGAAGCAGAAAATGAGGCAACTTACCCAGTAATGCTCCTCTATATTTTTGCCCCTTTCTTTGCAACCCTCCATCAGCTCTTCCCCCACACTTCTTTCTGTTCTGTGTTCATCCAGCACTTGCTCCTATCAGTTTTGGCCTGTGAAAAGGCAGGATGCAATGCTCACATTGCCTCTCACTTGGATCTTCGGTCACCTAACTAATACCAAGGCACCCAAAATATGGGAGCAGTGTTTAACCACTCCAGCACCCTAGATTCTCCTTTGGCAAGTGGCCCATTGACTGCGAGACCGCGAAGCCAAGGACTGGCCTGGCCTGTGAAACCTTGGGGGAACATCAACATACACAAAACACATAGCCACAGCCCATGGGCCAGCCATGCAGAGAGCAATGACCCCGACAACACAGCCTGAGCCACTACCGTTCGTTTTGTCAGTCCTTTGGGAAGCACCAACGCTGCCCTTCTGTATTAGGAGACTTGATGGAGACCAGACCAGCCTGGACCAAACTGGACACAGCCAAGTGACTGGAGTACACGAGCAGACACATGGCTTAACCTTCCACACCCTGCTAGATGATGTAGTGCATGAGAACAGGGTATTCAAACCGCTTCAGATGGCCTCAATTATTTGGCACAGAAGATTTTATGGGTATGGCTAAAGTGAGCTGTCTTCTCTCCAAGGAGCTAGTCAATAAGAAAGCCAGACCTGGAACTTGTGTTGTCTGCTTTCCCAGAAGTTAATGCCATTACTGTGGCAAAATGGAATAAAAAGTACGCTCTGTGCTGTTGTGGGAGAATGCAGAAAATACCCTCTAGTGATTTCCGTGAAAAGTCATTGCACAGCAGGCCTTAACTCAGAGTTATTTGCAACACAAAGGCCTTGCTCGGCAGCAGGCTAGGTCTGCTTGGTCGGTGTTAGTCTAGAGCAGCTGAAGTTACCCCATTGCATTACCCATCCACGCTCACCTGGGCTGTCCTGGGCAGAAATTGAGCATGTTTCTGTCAAGCTGCAGACCTCCGTTTGCCTAAAGACATCCCAGCAAGGCAGAGTAGACACCACTTCTTTGGTCCAAAACTACCAATGAGCATCGAGGAACCCAGTTCTTGCCTGACGCCCATGACTGCCTCTAGCTAATTAGCCCTGATCATTGTCAGAACCTCTGTAAGCCTTTTAAATCTCAATAAAGGCAAAGAGGAGGCTCCACGTAGCTCAGAGAGATGTTCAGACACATACCAGCAGGAGTTCCTGTATCAGTTTTACCTGATCCTTATCAGTTGAGAGCTATTTCTGAGGTAGATTGATATGCTGGAAGCTGATGAAGCCTATCTCAATTTTCCCTGACAGTGGTGGAATTTCCTGGAACCAGGGACATATTGGGGGCTAGGAGTACTGCAGGATCAGAGCTCAAGATGTGTGGAGGGCCTGGAGCAGGTACAATCCAAGACAAGGAACCCAAGTCTCACTTATAAAGAGCTTGACTCTGCCCCATTAATGCCATCTTAATATCTTTCTAGACAAGACATCTTAATCCCTTTCTGTGCTTTCATGGAAAAATCATCTTCCTCCCTACATAGCAAGGTTATTAACCAAATTATTTGACTCCTGCCAAACTGCTAAGCAAGAAGGACACGGTCACTGCCCCTGCTCTGGTGTATGCATCAGAGATGTCAGGACTGCTGGATGCTCCTTTGAAAGGCCAAGGAAGGGCCAGCAATAAGTTGTCTTAGAAAATAAAAATGCGTTATTTATAACTTCTACATATTATTAGCAGAAACAGCACAAGGTGCAGTCACTGGCACTTCCCTGTATCCTAAGTGTTCATAAAGCTTTCCTTGATGTTAGCAAGTCTATTAATAAAGCACTGCAAGCAATCAGAACTGCTCCACCAGCCTGGGAGGGGGAGTGTTGGTGACATCGTGTTCCAGCTGAAAGTCACGTAAAATCTTCTGTACCTTCTCCTGAAAGACATCGGCATCATCAGCAAATGTAAATATGCGATCACAGCACTATAATTCATGGGAAGTTCAGGCCCAGTTGGCACTGCAGATAGACCCTCTTCCACAAGTGGTGAGCAAACAGGAGCCTTGTCGGGCTCAGGCATTATCAGTAAAATTCAGCAGCAATTTCAAATGCAGAGAAAAAAAGATTAACCATATGGTGACCTTCACAGGTCTGCTGTATCTTCATGGATGGACTGAACTACCATGGCCATCGGGTGCCATTACGAGTGGGGAGGGCCTTGCCCTGGCTTTCAGCAGTAGGGTTGTGGCTTTGCTGACTGCAGACACATTTGAAAGCCCACATCAGCACCCTGGGGACACGCTGTCTGAGCTCATTGCAGAGTGTTAAGACTGGAAAGATCATGTAGGCCTCATTAAGAAATATTTTTGTTCTTGAGTCTCTGTCTTATTTTTTTAAAGCACTCAGGAGACAACAGAACCACCACATTTCCTCTTTACACTCAATTTGCTGATCGGAGGCCCGAAGTGCTCGCTGCCAGATGTTGCCCTGTTTTCATACAATCCATGTGACCCAGGCATCAGTGCCAGCAGCTACGTTTGCCTGCGATGTCAATGAACACAGCAGCCAGGAAAAAAGTTCCACGGGTGGTTAACCAGGGCTTACATGCAGAATCATCTATTTTAGATACGGTGCTTTGGTAGGATCCCTCAAGCCTCCCGTCTTGCTTAAGGCACCAAATATCAAAGCTGCCCGTGCTCCGCATCACACCATCATCCCCGTGCTTATTCTTTGTCATCATTCTTGCCCATGCATCATGCTACTGATGATAGCTAGATGTATTATTTTAAGTGAAGAAATAAGCGTGGGAAAAACAAACAGCTATTTATTTTATCCAAATGCTGGCCTGGGTTTCTTATAAAATTTTCTAGAAGGATGTGTTATTATGGTGAAGAGAGAAGCATGGTAAAACTGTGCCGTATATTTATGATCTCTCCTACGTTCGGCTTTAAGAAATAATTTGCTGCAGATAAGAGCATTCTGTTCCCATTCCAGTGTTGCCCACTTCCTCAGATCTCCATGCAGCTGCAGCACGAGAGCTCAGGAACAAGAGACATCCAGGCCAGAGGAGGGCAGGGAGCTCTGGCCACAAGGTCTAAAAAGGTTCTACATCTGCCAAGGGGTGCCAATTCTCTCTGCCCAGCCCAGGGTTTTTGATTTGCTTTTCCTTTGCTATTTAGTAAAAACAAATGAAAAGCCCACCTGAAAAACTCTCAGAGCACTACCAGCTGCTGTCAAGTTTTAGACCCATCAAAAGCTTTGAAGAGAGCCCTCCAGTACCAAATCAGAACAGACCAGCTGAAGAAATGTGAGGAGTCTTCAAAGACTCTCATCTGGGAGACCGAAGGACTCCCCTGGTGTGCTGTAAATGGATCAAAGATGCCAAGCAAGAAGTCAGCCCTAGCACCTCACTGAGTATGTTTCCTCGGTCAGAGAAAACTCTGGACATGTTCTCCTCTGCTGGAAAGGGACCATAAAAAATGAGAAGGCAACAGAGGGGAATTCCAGAGAACTGAGCTGGAAAGCAAAGAAAAAACTGTGTTTATTTCATGTCTGGCATGCACCTGACTGACATTTCACTCTTAAAAATGCTCCCAGTAGATAAATTGAGATAAAGGGGTAGAAGTCTTATGATTCAAACACGTGTTGAATAAGAAACCACATAATTGAAAATATCAAGGATACGCTGACTGATGAGGCAATGAGCTCTATTCTGTAAACATTCTTTCAAAGGAAAATCATGTGCTTTGTATAAAAAAAGATGCTTTCTTTTGGCAAAACTCTATTCAAAGCCAATAAGCCACATCCAGCTACTTACAGTGGGAGCTGAAGTTTGGATTGAGCTGCTTTATATCCTAAGGACCTTTTTTTGTTGTTGTTTTAGCACTGTTGTCATGTCCTCTCCATTGTCACCTTGTCTGCAGACATCAGCAGCAACGGGGCTCCCAGGTGGGAGTTGTGGGGCTGCTGAAACCACGGGCCACCGGGAAAGTTCTGAACCTGGACTCCCCTTCCTGCTGGCTCTGAGCTACAGTCTGAAAGTCAGGCAGAAAAGTTCTTCCAAACGGTTGCTCACTCACCAAAATTAGGTCACTAAGGGAGAAGAAACATCCCTGCAGACTGTAACGGTGAGAAACTTCCTACGCGAATTACGTGGGACTGGCAGCCTCTACGAATGCCACTCAAAGCACCCTCCCACCCCCAGGCTCCTTTGGAGAAGGTGCAGGCAATGGGATTTTTCCATTCTCTTAAGGTTTTTCCTCTCATCCATTCCCAGCTTCTCTGGAACACCTCAGAGTAGCATTTATTGAAATATCTGTGAACTGGGTGCTGGAGAAGACCAAAATCTGTGATGCAGGGATGTGCTTGCAGTTGAGAGTTGCCAGACTTGGCTGCCCAACATCTCTGCTGAGGCACATGGACCTTCTTGCTGAATGGGTCCAGGACGTCAAGCAGGTCTTTTGTGGTGGCTTTGACTACACAGTCAATGCAGGAAGCTACAAATATATTTGCTAGAATCATCCCCAAAGTGGCAAAACTAATTATACCAGTATGCCTGACAATTTTCCAGTTCTCCTGCACCACAGGTAAATCTCTTTTGTTCAGTACTACTTTGGCTCTCACTACTCCCATCTAATGTATACGGTGGTTTTAGATTATCTAAACAGTTTTGCACTGATTTTCCCCTGTATTTTATTTTCCCTGCTACTTTTCAGACACCTGTGCAACTGTCACTATCAACAGAACCTTACCTTTAGCCATCCCAGCTGCCCAGTGCTATCACGGAGGCTTCCACCAGTCTCTCGCCAACTTCAGAAGGAACCTTCAGGACCCATTTTAACTCGATATCTAACTTGCAGAGCAGGCAAGACTGATGAGTTTTACTGCACATCTTTAAAGCATCACTGCAAAGTTTACATCAGATGCATGCATGACATGAGACCAGCATGAAGCTACCTCTGTACCAGCAAGCTGCTGCTTGCCATGCTCACAGCTGCAGGTTTGGGTACTTCCTAGCCTGAATTCAGACCCTCTTCCACACATAAAAACTATTGTTTGCACATCTTGCTCCTACTGATAACTTTCTAAGCTTGGAGAACACAATCCAGACAACAGCAAGAAGGAAATTAGTTTAAAACAGGGGGAAAGAAATCTTTCCAACTACAATTGCTGAAGTGTCTTCATGTTTAGCTTTGCAGAAATGTCGACACAACCTTGAGGACACTCATGTGGAATTTTGTGCTCGTTTGCATCTATCCCTAGCACTGCCCACAGACTTGCAAACCACAGGACTCTGAACAACCTCGTACACCCCATCACACACGTATAGCTGTTTACTCATGCTGAATATTAGTGTCTGCCATGAGTAGTCCTACTGTAACCAGTGGGACTATTTCCACAGAGAGGTACTACTCAACACGAGTAAGAACATCACAGCTTGAGAAAGGATGAAGATGTGCGATGAGACCAAACACCAGTATCTCTCCAAAAATGCCTCTCCAACACTCTTGGAATCTGGTTGACATCACTGTGTCAGCAGCTCCCTGGCCGTGGAGCCAGATGGAAGACCCCAGTCATTCTTGGGGGACAGTTTTATTCTTTTTCAAGAAGTCCTTTGTCCCATTGCCAGATACCTCCCTTCCACTGCCCTCCTTGGAGGATCTCAGACAGAAAGCTGTCTCTTACCCAAACAGCAGCTCATTAAAGGCGGTGGAAAGCTGGTGAGGCATCATTACTGCCCAATCTGCATCCACAGCCACTTTAAGGTGTTTTTTTCCCCTACAGGTGAAGCAGTCAGTCCAAAACACAGGGGCACCCAAACGCAGCAGCTGACTGAAATCAAAAGTGATATCTCAACCATCTGTTTAAAAAATATGAGACCATTGACTCATTAGTTTCATCTAACTCTACCAGCACAATAAATAATAATAAAAAAAAAAAAAGACACACACACACACACAAAAAAAAAAAATCCTCCATGCCTTCTGGAGAACAATATCAACATTTGTGGGAGGATAATATCTCTGCAAGATGGGGTGGGATGTTGCAGTTAAGAGCAAACTCTCTCGGGTTTGCACTGAGCTCTCTCAGGCCAAAGCTTCTGTAGATTGGCATTTGTCATGGCTGGATTTGCATCTGGGCCATTCTCTTCCCTGGCAACAGGCAGGTATTTTTGGGTCCTCTCTCCTTTGACTGAAGTTTGGGTGATGTGAAGCCAGGTGGGAGTTTGTCTGCTTTTACTCCCTCCATTTCAGAGCACTTTTTAAGCAGCAATTAGCTTTTGAGCTGAAGTTGCACAAAATGAGCAGAAAGAGAAAAGTAATCAGCAATCTCTGCCACCACCAACCCCCCCTCCGTTCTGCCATCCCAGCCTCATCTGGTGAGTCCCAGTTACCTGGGGTTGTAGTAATTCTGGGGTGATTACTCACAGGCCGACCAGAGCCGCTCACAACAACTTTTCCAGACAAGGAGGAGTGAAAGCTGGTGAAGATCAGTTTAACAGATTGTGCCTCAGTTCATGGAAGCTGCTGAAGAAAACATAAAGAGGGAAATCAGACCTCGGTCAAGGTCAACATTTGAAAGTTGAAGTCTCCTGCTTATGAGCTCACCATGCTCTGCTGAGCAAGAGGAAGGGAAACATTTTCTCCTCTCTTGAGGAGACTTGCATGACTTCAAGAAAGGAAGTTGTGTGGGCAGAAGCACCAGGGTGACTCTAAATATGTCTCCTATATTGTCTCCTTCCCCAGCACCCAAGCACTTACCTTCTTCCAGCTGGGGAAGTTTCAATGGCAAGATGTAGGGAGGAAAATATTCAGTATCTCCTGCTTTAGAGACAGTTATTTCTACAGCCAATTATGACTCCAGCCATAAACTTTTCATTGCTACCTCTCATGTAGTTTATTTACTGTAACTTCCTTTTTTGAGTGGGCTGTTTATTTTTAAGCAAGTGTTGTTACATTTTTCACTAGATTACTAATAGCCACGTGCTCTGGCTGCTGAAGCTAAAAAAGCTGATGTAACTGTAGGTCAGGATCTTAGCTCCTTCTTTAGCCTGTCCCCAAAGCAAATATACAGAGGATGAACTCAGGTTTTTCCTCTAAGAGCCCTATAGACTTTCCACCTGGAGGATAAAGCAGAGTCTCACTTCCAGCCTAGCCACCTGGAATGCCACAGGTGGGACTGAGACTTAATTTAAGTGACATCTCTACCTACCATCAAGAAGGCTTTGCAAAGTGTAGGGCTAAGGCAGAATTTTGCATTTAAAATTACTCAGGCAACAGCCCCTTATTTAGGATGTAGCTTTTTCAGCTAACTATAATTTAGGAACTTCTCATTTCAACAGCTTTGGAGACTGCTTTCCAAAGCCCCAGCAGAAGGTTTCCTGCACCCTCTGGCTCAGCTACCAGCACGGTATTGCAGCATACATCCCAACGTGCACTGGCATTTGGGGTGCTTTGGGGCTTTCTTGGTCCAGCAAGCCCTTACCTGTATGACGTGGGCCATTTCAAAACTCCCCGTCCCCAATATCCTCTACCCACCAGGTATTTTATCCCGCTGAGAGTTTCTGGCAAAGTTTGGGGTTTAGTTCTTTTTTTCTTGGTGTGGGGAAATGAGGAAATAAAATTGCTCTGGGTTTTCTAAGCACGCCTTTCTCTCCTGAGAGCAGCTTACTGGAAACACGCGTTCCTGGATAGGCCAAACAGCCCTGGGCTGTCCTTGCTGGGTGCACAGCAAGCTTTGTTGGAAAACAGTTGCGACAAACAACTTGAGGTGTCTCCTTACGCTCGTCTGCATTTTGCTTTTGGGCATTGAGCAAGATGGAGCAGAGCCAAGGCCCCCCCCCCGAGCATCGCCAGCTTCAGAGACGGGACATTACTCCATGCCCGAGGGGAACACGGCGAAAATACTTCATCCCCTCATCAGGCTGCTGAGGGACTTGGGTGTTAAACACCTCCACTCTCCCCAGAGAAAGGACTTTAAGGAGACAAAATACACCTACTAGCAGTTTTTAGGTTGTTTGTGTTTACAGGTCTCACTGAAGTAAAATGCCCCTGTCCCACTGAGAACACCATTTCCATGGTGTTTTCAGTTGCTGAGATTAATCCCAGACGTGGTACCCAATTTTCCAGTGATTGGTGTCTATCTCTGGCACCTCCTATATGTTTACTGAAAAATTAATTTGTTTTCTTGTTGTTCAGAGTGAAGATTATTGGGATGAGTATACTCCAAATTCCTCTGAAACTGAAGTTTTGGGATGGGATTTGAAGCCAATATGCTTTGGATCAAGCCTTCAGCACATTGCTCAATTTTCCATTCTTTTGCAGGAAAACAGTTTACCAGTTACAGGGTGGAAAAGGGAAGCCGAGAGGTTTCCAAGCACTTCTCAGCTCAGCAGAGCAGTGTCAGTCCTTTCATTTAAGGACCTCACTAAGTGCAATTACAGCCACCATCCAAAACTTGGCCTGTCCTATAGCTCTCAGACGCAGAGATCGCATCTGAACTTCCTCCTTTTATAAGACGAAATCAGAGGGGTTTGACCAACTTCTATAATTAGGGCAGATGTATTTCCCTTTACAACTTTCCACTTGAAATGCCACAGAGGCTCTGTGGAAACTTGAAATTTCCTATTTTAGCAAGGCAGATTAATATTCAAGTCTGCGTTTCACCCAGAGCAGCAGCTTACTCCATCACTGTTCACCAAGGAGCACACGAGCTGTTCCACTGAGCAACTTGTCTTAATATTTGTGTGATTTATAGCTCAGCCTGTAGTCAGTGTCGGAGCCCTGATGTCCATATTCCACCACAAATTACTAGCGGGAGTGAGATGGAGCCTTTAAATGCATTTCTTCGCTGCATTCATTTGGAAGAAAACAATTCAACTCCAAGCGTTAACAAAGCTTCCTTTCTAAATGAAGGCTGAAAAGCGTTTCTCAGCTTCCCTGTCACTGGCTGTGGACACATGTCCCCATCTCTTATGGCCTGGGGAGCCCATGGGAGCCCAGGGCTCCTCGTCCCCCAGCTGGGATGGGAATACGGCGGCAGGCGCGGGCCATCGCTGCCGTTCGGCGCCGGTTGCAGCAGATGGTGCTGCCGCCTCGCCGGGAGCCCGACGCGCTTCCCACCCTCCTGCACATCACCCGCTGCAAAGGAGTGATGGTGAAGGAGAGACCACAGCGCGACGCCTCCCACTGGGTTCTCCCTTTGTCACCCGTCAAAAGGTCCTAGTTCCATCCCGGCAGGTCTCCAGAACTGGCTGGGCATGGGAAGATTTTTAGGATGGGTTAAAGAAAATGTGTACGGGACGTTTATTTGCTAGTGTGTGTGGAATTAGTTTTGGGAAGGAAAAAAAGAAAAGGATTTTCTTATATAGATGTAAAAGAACTTGGGATCACCATCCTAAAAGAAAAAAAATAAAATTACTTTTGGCTCAATATCTTCCAGTTTTTAATCAGAGATGCTGCTGTGTGCTCATTTCTAATTTAAATAGGGCACCACCTTTTTGTGCAGTGAAGGCAGGGAGTTAGCTCTTTTAGAAATGCTTCGAGAAGTTAATTTTCTGCCTGAGACTGCCCAGGCTGACTCTTTGCCCCTTGAACTGTTCTGTCACCCTTGGCTCAGACCATGTTCTGGGGCAGCTGCAGCCCACGTACAGCTGACTATGGCCTATTTTTTCCAATCTTGAGTAGAACTAGTCAAAATGACCCTATGAGTTTCACCAAATCAATATCTGAGAGCAAGAACTCCTCACCATATAAAGCAACGCTTCTGTTCTAAATAATAAATGAGGTAGAAATGTACGGCTGGTTTAGAGAGACCAAAGAGACAGAACATTACAACATCTACTTTAAATTACCAGCTGTCACTGGATTCATAAAAAGCCTTGCCTTTGGATCAATCAGCAAATTCCACTTTTCTGTAGCATAACTCCAAGCCCAGGATGGCCTTCTCCTCTCCTCAGGGGGATCTGCAGTAACCAGTTGCTATGTGGTCCTCTAAAGTAGCCAGCTTCAGTACCATAATACCGAGTCCCACAACACCTAGGGCTAATCTCATCTACCAAACTATCTGGCTCAAAGTTAATTTGAGCAAGTCTCTGTCTGCAACAACATATAGATAGATATTTTTTTTCACCATCACATATGACATTGGCTGGTGACCTAACAGTCTAGCAGAGCTAAGAGCTACTGCTGCTACTCCGTTGCATCTTCAACCACCAGGAGGAAAGGACTGGCTTTATGGGTGGCTGCAGGCAAAATCCCTCTCTGCCATGGCAGCAACTTGGGTCCACTGAATTATTTTTCCCTCAGCTTTTTCTGGCAGGCTGCTGCAAGCCTTGCTGAAGGGTTAGCAGGTCCAGCTAAGCTTATATAAACTGGACAAGGCACAAGGTTCCTGCCACCCATCCTATCTGGCTCATTTGGGATAACACAGCCCAAGCAAAGAGGCAGGATTTGTAGGAATAAGGTTCCTAAGTCATCTAGGCTTCTAAGGAGCAGACATAGCATTTAACATGTGGTTTGAAGCTCCCAAGGAACAAACACACACCACAGAGCAGTGACTGAATATGCCTCTTGCAGGTAACTGTTTACGGAGCAGATGACTTCTGCACCACTTTTTGGATGGTTTTAAAGCTGTCAGGTGCAGCATCAATGGTATTTAGTCATATCATGAGCAACTTTCCCTGTACAGACTCTAAAACAGACCAGTCTACATTTGCAGAACATTGACAGAAATCCCCAGAGCATGAAAATTCTTGTTTGGGGTAAAGATTTGCTGAATTCACTTCCAGCCCAGCAAACCCATCCGTGATGCAGGGCCCCGCTGCAGCACAGCGAGCCTTTCAGCCTCCACAAAGCACCTTTCAGCACAGGGGATTCAGGCAGCAGTGATTGATGAACAGGTAGTTGCCGGCCCATAACAGGATTTAGGAAGAATATTTTCCATGCCTGGTATTATTTTCATCTACGCTGCTAAATCAAATTCACCTCTCACCCTCTCCAATCAGATTACAAACCCCAGCACAACACCAGAGCACACAAAGCAGAAGATGTGGCACTTTTGCTCACACTTGTGACATTCCCTTTGCAGATAAGCAACTCCTCTAGATTTACAGCTGGGTCCTCTCCTCCCCTGAGTGAGAAACAGCGAGGATTTGCTACTTCATCAAAATATGCCCATGCTCTCCTGCATAATTCCCTGTGGCTTAGAGGGTTAAGGGTAAATTATTAGCCCTGTCTTTCACTGATACATGTCATTGCTCATTCCACATTAGCACAATCCTTATCCTGGAGGCAGGCAGGTGATGGCAGAGAAAGGGAGCTACAGCTGCAGGGACCAAGCTCCAGTTTTCACCCAGGTGGATGGATTTGGGGTCCAGGGAGACAAAACCAGCTCCAGCAATGGGTACATCAGCTCTGCCAGGCACAGCGGGGAAGGTCTTTGACTCCCCAGCAGAGACGCTGGCTGGGTGCATTTGGACATACCCCTTCTGAAATACAGAGCAGCCACACGCAGGGAAAATAAATGTGATCTCTGGGCAAGTGTTACTTGAGAATGGCCACTTTAATATTTAAAGTGTCTCTGGTTGCAGGTGCAGCACATTGAAGTTATCAACATTTTATACGGTACACAGCGAGCTGATGTTGACCCTAAGGCTTAATTTAGTAACAAGATTACTCAGAGAAAAATAATGTACTGAAAACCTTTATGGGGCGAGGAAATATGCCAAAAGTAAACTTGGCCAGTGTACTTAATAGATAGAAAACCATTTGTTTCTTTTTGAGAACTTAATTAAATTTCCCATGAATTCATTTGTAATAACAGTAATAAGCGCCATATATGGCAATCTCCAATGAGCTGTTAGCAAGGTAATTTCCTGAATTTGGCTTATATCTTAATAATGTCTAAAGCCAGTTAGATTTTAAAGTACAGCTGGTATGTATTATTCCATTCTGAGTACGAGGGTGTGTATGGACTTATTTACCGAGCTTGGGTGTGTAAAATAAATGGCTTTGGTGCTGCTTGACACCAAGCTTCATTGCCTGTGGAACGATGCTTTATCACATTCTGAAAGGCAGTAAGGAGAGAGTTAATGTGATTTCTTCTGTTTAACAAAGAAGCCTTCAGGAGGGCAGTGCACATACCTTACACACTCTGACACGCTCCTTGGATCACTGTCAGTAAGCAGGAGGGGGAGGCTTTGAACTGAACCACCTGGTATAGACCAAGGCAGGCTATAAGCTCTGCCCTGCTCCACAGCCTTCCCAGTGAAATTCTAAAAAGAAGAAACTTCAAGAGGGAGCAGCCACCTCTTCTCATCAAGAAAGAGGCACACACCCAGTTCATAATCCTACTTGCTTCTCAGACATTTTTCCAAGATTTCCATACATAAACATGGTTCAAAAATATATTTAAAAAAAGCTAAATGGCAAAGATACAATCATCACTGACTAAAGCTGGTGACTGCATGGAAGAAGCCTTCCTCTCAGAGAGGATAAGCTCCATCAGTGGGTGGAAAGAGCTTTCTCCAGCAGCTACATCCTGTGTGCTCTCAGAGAGCAAGTGCTAATATGGGACCTGTAATTAAAACATGGCCAAGACTCCTGAAAAAACCTTGAACTCCCTGCCATTAATTTGAATGGTATTAGATAAGCATTTCAGCCCTGACCGGGGGTGAGTCACACTACAAGCAGGCATCAGGGATTATCTTGGGGCATGAAGTGGGTGATAACAGTTGTGGCACACAAAGTATGCAGCTGTGCTTCAGAAGTGCCACAAGAATGTTGGGGAAGAGCTAGAGAAGAGCCCAGTGAAGGAAAACACAGAACAGCTGTCTGCTGCAGAGGGTGCCGATGTTCCCCCCTCGTGCCCCAGGCAGAAGAGCACTATCAAAATAATACAGAAGCAGAGCTCCTGCTCAGACAATGCAGCAGCCCAAGGATAATTTAAAGCCCATTTTGAAAAATCACTAGACTCATCCTCATAGATTTCAGTGACATCCAGACCCAAGTGGGAAGGGTGTCAAGAAATCCCCTGGACTCAGCAGTGGCAGCTACCCAAGAATTCACATACCTCAGAAGGAACTGATACTATGGTTTTCATCACGAATATATGATAACAAACCTTCAGCCTTCTGGGAAGCTTCCTAAGCTCACACAGTGACTTAGTTCGGAAGCCAAAGACCTGGCAGTAAAGTCATTTCATCCTTTGTGCAGTTAAGCCAGTGGTCCTCCTGTGGTAATGCAGCTGCCCCAGAGGTTCACTTGCAGGTTGAAGCCTCCTTAGAATTAGAGGTGGGGGATCCCAGCTGGATCTTCCTGACTCATCTGCTCCTCCCGAGAGGATGCAGGATACAGAGACATCTGCTGATACCTGTGCTATAGGAAACAACTACTCTGCAGAGGACCTCTCCTAGGAACTTTCAGTGCTATACTGTCAGGTAACCTGCTCAGGACTCTGTTTTACTCCTGCCTCCTAAAATACCCTGCCCCCAAGCAAGCACAGCTTGTTCTCATTAGCTATATAATCAACCCATTAGATTTGATGTGTGTCTGGCTTTCTTGGGGTGCCATGACTTTATGTGGTTATCACACCTGCCCAAGCAGTACTAGTCTGCTATGACATACCCAAGAAAAACCCCTCTGATGATAGAGCTGCATTTGCTACATCCCAGCATCCCTCCCACCTCATTGGGGGTTTTTCTCTTTGTATGAAATTTGTTATTGTTTTAGAAGTTTTATTGCTGCCCCATTCTTTTGTGGACACTTATTCAAGAGTCTTTTAAAGCTTCCTTTACCTAAGGGCAACATGCCTGTGGTGATAACTTCTGATTTTGGCCATGGCTTCTGTACCAAGGTCAGGAGCAATCAGGTCTCACCAATGATAGCTTCAAAGCGGTGTGAAACCTGAGATGCAATGAGAATCTCTCTTGCATGTTAATGACTTGAAAAATTAATATAAGGAATTCCCTAATGAAAAATGAAGCTCAAGTCTGCACTTGTGCTCAGGGAAAAGCCTCATCAGTACTTGCTGCATCCTCCTCCTCCACAGCTGCCCACCGCCGTGCTGGTCCCTGTCCTGCTGCCCTCGCTGCACTGTGAGGATGTGTTGTGGGACCAAGCGTGGCTCAAATGGCCAGTGTCTCCTCTGGGTGATCTCCTTACTCTCAGCAGCTGCTGGTGCAGGGTCACTGCCAGTCCTAAACTTTCTGTCATTCAGCCGAGCTCCCCGTCCACCACATTGCCCAGATTGCTTTGGTAAGCCCTTCTCGTAACACAAGCTTCATCTTAAGGCCTCCTTGCTGAAGCATTACCTTATACTTCTTGTTTCTTATATCATCTAAGTGAAGCTGGGAGAGATTTCCCACTGGGAAGCTCTGCTCTGGACCAGTTTCCTTCACCTGTCTCTCTGGGTTGTCCTCCCTGCCTGTTCCCAAGGAGCAGCGGCCGCGAAGGGCTGGCCTTGGGAGAGCTGCCCACCTTCCAGTGGCAATACTCCGTTACACTGAGTACATCCAGGCTCTGAAGAGAAATAATTAATGGATTATCGCTTTTCTTTTATGAGCAAGAAACAGCCAATAAACCTACGATACTTAATCAGCAAGAAAATGATCTAAACAAAATTGCCATCGGATATTGCAAAAGCCGGACCTGCTCCTGTTAATTTATTCTTAGAAAGCAGCACACGCAACCGATCCAACCACAAAATGAACAGGCTCTTAGCAAAGATTTTGTGCAAGAGGGACCCTTTGCATTTGACATGCTCTGTCACATTGCATTTTAATTACAGCTCCCCTCTGGTGCTGGCACGGGAAGGGAATGCTAATGATGTGCCGGAGAGGCAGCACCAGGAAGGGAGCAGCAATGGCACTCGCCAGCCCAGCATAAAGGGCAAAAACCCCAACCTGATGGCAAGGAGCAGGTAATGGAGAGGTAGTCAAAGTACAAATCTTGCTGGTTTCCTTCCCCCTTTAGCTCTTACTATTTCACTCCACGTGGTGGGTTACCGGCTGGTTTAAAACACATTTAAGTGCATTTAATGTATCGACTCATTTGGGAAGTACAGCCCAACGTGACAAGAAACCCACTGAAGAAAATCAGGGTTCAGTTGAACAAATTCAACCACAGATCACTTTAATAAATAGCCAGCCGTGGCTTTCAATTATGACAATGCTGCTCTTTCAGTTTTATGTCCACCGGGATCCTGTTTCTTGCGTTGCATAAAAACACCTTTGGGAAGTACCGGTCACGAAATCTTGTGTCACCATGGTGGGTCCATAGTTCAAGTGATTCTGGTAGTGGTCACATGTGGGCTTCTAGTATGGAATAAGTGTTATACACACACTTAAGGCTGTAAAAACAATTAAAGGCACCATCGGTAACATCCCTGCTCTTCTCTACCTAGAAAGAGGGAAAAATGTCTTAATCTGATCGCGCTCATTAAATACATGCCAAGTATTAGCGCAACAAAGCTTCCAAATATATGGGGTGCTGATATACATCTCAACAAAGGGTAATCAGGATTTTAGGGGTCCATGTAAAGGTGCAAGAAGGGACAGAGTGAATTCAGAGTACAAAACCCACTTTCAAAATCTGTCAAGATATTTAGAGGCTTCCCGGGATATTATGCCTCCTTGAAGCCCAGCTGAAGTCAGAGGCATTCACGGTGTCCAGCTGGGCATCCTGTGCGTTGTGAAGATACTTCAGACCTCTTCTTGCTTCACACCCCCACCACCCCCACCTCCACCCCCCCCAGAAAAGAAACAAATGAAATGTACATTTCTTAAAGTGTTCAAAAGCACCTCTTCATTATTATTTTTTTTTTATTATTATGCTATTCAAACGTCAGCCTGCTTTTGCAGAAGCGCGTAGTTTGCTTATCAGGACGCAGGGCTGATCTACGTAGATTGTGTGACAATTCATAAAATCCTTAGGGATCAGAACAAAGACTTTCCCAGCGCTTTTGTTGTAAGAGTGCGATCTATTCCTGGGGGGAAATTCTGTGTTATATTGCTGTCTGCTTGCACAATAGAAAGATGGTTTTTCTGCATTATTGGGGTTAGTAATGCAATGTTTGCCATTTCATCACTGTGTGCTTCTGCCAAAAGAATCTGTGTTACTTCACGTGCTATTGATAAAATGGAGCTGCTTGGGAAAAAAAAATATGTTGGACCCAGTGAAATAAATCAGATGGGAGTTTAATAAAATGAAAACACCATTTAAAGCTATAAATTGCCTATAAACAGGCACACATATTGCTGTGCTCTGTTCTTGTTTTCTATAGCTTATTCTCACCTGCTTTTTATCTTTCTGCCTTTCCATTCTCCTATTTTGTAAGTAATAGTTGGCTCATTTAAAATTTCCCAGTGGATAAACTGCTTTATGCCACTCAACAGTAGTATACGGTAAGGTAAGATCCATATCTTCCATACTGCAGGAAAACTTCTTTTAACTGCAGTAAGACCTTCCTTCACTTTAGCATTGAAGACACATACCCATTTTCTTCATCAGCTTTTCTTTCTGCCTTTTGCCAGAAGAGGATACTACCAGTAAAGCAGCAACACAAGAGAGAATGAACAGCCTTATTCACAAAGGATCTAGAAATTCAGGGTGAACAATTAAATTACTTACTCTAAAATATTATCATCTTTACATTTCTTCTGTGAGGTATAAAATGCAGGTTATAAAACATTTTACGGATTGAAATATCTGGGAGTTTATATTTTGCATGAAAAAATCTGAAAGAATCTGGAAGGTTGAAAAAGTCCTTAAAAAAGGCTGAGAGATCTTACAGAGCCAGAGTAAACTAAGAAAATTCATAAATCATTAATTCCTCCCTCACGTAAATTTTTCAGGGTGGTTTTCAGTGCTCTGATATGAAAGGAGAAGAGCTCCTGGCATAGTTCAGAGTGTGACTGCATTGATGTGAAGGCATAAATGCCAGCCAGGAATGTCTCTTGATTAGAGAAGGACTTAAAAAGAGATTTTAAGTGAAGAATATTCATCCTTCTACATATTTATATGTATTTTTACGTATGTATATGTGCTCTATTAATGTGTATTTACCTTCCCCAGGCTGTGTGCTCTGCAGCCTGGCCAGCCCCGGGCCAGCCCGTGTGGCTCCAGGTAGCTCTGGCTCCCAGACAGGGCTTTCACCTGACCCCTGGTACTCCCAGGGTCCACAGGGAGGGAGAAAGTCGAGCCCTAATGAATGGAGCCACTCACCCTTAATACAGCAAAGTAAGAAATGTCTAATTCCGTGGCTCTGCGTGTTGCTATTTTCTCCTCCAGTATTTCACAGGGTTCACATTTATCACCTTCACTGACCAGGACGTTCTTTGAGCATCCACCAGCCCTCGGTGTGAGAGCAGAACTGAACCTTTAAGTTAGCACAAATTCCCATCAGGCAAACCTTGAATTCTTCCCTAATTAAGCTTGGCAGATGAAGCTGAATGAATTCCATGTTGTGTTCCATCCAGCATTTCAAGGGGTCTTTGCTAAATCAGAAATAAGTAGTTTAATCTGCGTAAGGAGGCATTTTAAGCCCAAAACTCTGTCTGGAAAATCAAATCCTTTATGCATCCCTCAGGCACATGAAAAGATCCCCCTGGCAGAGCAGGAGAATACTGAAATCTCCTGTAGCAACTGGCCACTAGCAACGGTAACAAACAGTCCGTTGTCTGATTATTTCAACTTTCTGAATTATTCTGTGTGAGGCAGGGAGAGCGGGATGCTGGCTGTGCACGGGGTTCAAATTTTGCACCCTGAAGGAACTCAAGCCTTAGCTGGGCCAGAGACAGACATCATGGGCTTTGTGCCTCAGTTTCCCTTCCTCAAAAGAGGAATAGCATTTTGCTTCCTCTCTTACTCCCCTATGGGATGCAGAAGTCCAGGGAGGTGGATAAGCCAGAGGTCCTGCATGACTCAAAACTGTTAGATATTTGTGCTGCATTCGCAAGGAATCCTGTTGGCTTGAGGAGGAATAAAATGTTGGACAGATAATTCCTGGCATCTCAAGCAAACGGACTTAATGTTTCAGTTGGGTTTATGTTTTGAAATGTAAAAAAAAAAAAAAAAAAGTGAAGTTATTTCCACTAAAAGGGGCTCACAAAGCCAGGCAGCTTCACGAGATGAGGGGTTTGGACTACCACGTGAGGGATAACAGAGTTAACACCTGTGCCTTTACAGTTGCTGGAGCACCCACCCGTGCTGGAGACCCACGTGAAAATTAGGCAGACCTGAATGTTTCTGCAGCTTGTGGATGGCCCGTTGTCTTCAGTCCGCACCTTTCTGAGGATCATCAGTTTGGGGAATTATCAATCACACTTCACCTTTTGAAGGAAAAACCTCCTACCACCCTCAAACTTACCATCACCCTCCCCCTTTATCTGCATTTCTCCTCCTACTTGGACTCTCTGCTTGGGTTTTCCACTGGTGCTGCCTGGACCAGCGAGGAGCCGTCTCCCTGTCCTCCTCGGGGAGCTCCCTCTCTCCCTCCCTCGGGCAAGGGGGAGGCTTGAAAATCCCCACAAAGCGCTGAAGGATCTGCTTTTGTGCAATAAAAAGATTACAGTCGAAGCAGATAACCTTTTTACTCGGTACCTGTGATGCACATTACATTCCGCCTCCGGCAACATCGTGAGCTGCTGCTTGTAATGGAGGCTTACCCTACAAAA
The DNA here is from genome assembly GCA_013398155.1 of Pedionomus torquatus. NCBI lineage: Eukaryota > Metazoa > Chordata > Aves > Charadriiformes > Pedionomidae > Pedionomus > Pedionomus torquatus. The sequence goes on along the minus strand of VZRU01000008.1, from coordinate 143,747 downwards.
ACCAATAATGGATTTTATCCACTCGGATGCCCAGAGGGGACCGGACTGTCCGCCTTAATAGAAATTAGATCTATACAGCCCTTGAAACACCTGGCTTGGTTTACACTCAAATGCCACCAAAATATTCACATTTCAACACCAAACTGTCAACACAAATGTCAAAAATGCCTTACTGTGAGAAACAAGGGCAATTTACTTTAAAATTAACTACTCAATTGGTTTTCATACAAAAAAAACAATGCGCTGGCTCCGTCCTGACAAGCTTGCTCATTTTTCATTTGTGTTGTCTCATTATGCAGGTTCCCATCAAATGATACCGTTTTCTCTCCTCACAGCAAAGTCCAGGGAAAAAAAAAAAAAAAA
>VZRU01000008.1:122904-143341 GCA_013398155.1 Pedionomus torquatus | reverse complement strand
CAGCAAAGTCCAGGGAAAAAAAAAAAAAAAAACCAAACACAAACACCTCTTCTACGGCAGCATTTTACACTTAGGATTCACCCAAAAGCTAAAAAGCTGGAATAATATAGTAGTGATGAATAATGCATCGCCAAAAAGGATTGGTCATGGATAATCTGTTGAGTTATGACTCTTGGCTTTGCAGCTCTTCTTTATAATCCTTTCTGTTTCCTTGGCCTCAATCTGAGGAGGGTAAAAATAATCTCGCACCCCCAAAGTGGCGTTTTCTTCCCGTCGGTTACTCCTCCGTGCTCAGCGGGCGCTGGGTGGTGCCGCTGGGGAGGTTTGCTGGGCATGGGGATGCATTTAGTCTGCTCCTCCGGCAAAATGCTTAATGCCGACCACCCTGGTCCCAACTGAAAGCTGTGACAGGCACGGCCAGGTCATTCGCCTTTGCTGCTACCGCTTTTCTTTCTCGAGCCCGCCTGAAGGGTTTGATCTCACATCCCAACACGCTTCAAATCCAACTCTCTGCCATGTAGACGCAGCTCGTGATTTTACCCCAGGATGGATTTACAAACCAAAGAATAAAATATCCTGCTAAAAGGCTCCTTTTGAGGCCGAAGGATAAGTGATGTAATGTTTGGATATCTGCATTGATGGCAACCCCTGATAAGAGAGAGCAAGCGTGGGGAAGGAGTCCACAGGCTTTCCTTCGAGGAAGTGGAGGTCAGTAGGAAATGGTATTTTGAAAAGCAAAGTGAAAACAGTTTCATCTAAAATAGGATGGAGTTGATGTGAAAATCCAGCTGCAGGAAGCCTGGTGAGCAAACCTGGTTCACAGGAGAGCGAAACCATGAGGTGCTTCAGCTACATCAGGCTTATCACTGCGATTGGAATTAAATACTTTGACTTTTGGCATAAATATTGGGGAGGATGGGCTGGTTTTTATTTTAAAAGCCCTTAATTTGCTGCCAAAGAAAGAAGTTATTTTGTTTTCAGTAAAAGATCCAATTTTGATAGAACACTTTTCCCAGCTTAGCTCCAGCTTCTGGACCATGTGGGTGCCACAGGCTCCATCGCCCCCGCTGCCGCATCTGATGCTGCCTGAGAGAGGATCGTCTGCTGTGAAGGAACCCAAGGCAAAAGGCTAACACATGCCTTGTTTCCTACTGTCCTGTCAAAAGCAGAGCACCAAATATACCAAAGTCAACCCTCCCCTGCCCCATCAGCCTCGTCATTGTCATAAAACAATTTAAGCACATTATAGTGCTTAAATTAGTGATCATTCTGCATCAAAAGAAGTGTGGCCAGCCGGTCATGGGAGGTGATTCTCCCCCTCTACTCTGTGCTCGTGAGACCCCACCTGGAGTCCTGTGTCCAGATCTGGAGTCCTCAACACAGAAAGGACATAGAACTGCTAGAACGGGTCCAACGGAGGGCCACAAAGATGATTAGAGGGATGGAGCACCTCTCCTATGAAGACAGGCTGAGGGAGCTGGGGCTGTTCAGCCTGGAGAAGAGAAGGCTCCAGGGAAACCTTAGAGCAGCCTTCCAGGGTCTGAAGGGAGCTACAGGAGAGCAGGAGAGGGACTCTTTGTCAGGAGGTGTAGTGACAGGACAAGGGGTAATGGTTTTAAACTGGAAGAGGGGAGATTTAGATTGGATATTAGGAAGAAATTTTTCCTGTGAGGGTGGTGAGGCACTGGAACAGGTTGCCCAGAGAAGCTGTGGCTGCCCCATCCCTGGAGGGGTACAAGGCCAGGCTGGACGGGACTTTGGGCAACCTGGTCTGGTGGGAGGTGTCCCTGCCCATGGCAGGGGGGTTGGAACTCAATGATCTTTGAGGTCCTTTACAACTCTAAACATTGTATGATTCTGTGATTCCATAGTAAAATCAGTGCCTTCTGACAGGGGCAACACTTTGCTGTATGTAATATGTCAGGGCAGAAAACAACTGGACTATACCACATGCCATCACTTGTATATCACACACTAGGGTTATTGCTAAGCTTTCTTACGACGCATAATCTGATATGCTAAAAAAATGTAAGATATTGCAAAAGAAAAGCCCAAACCTGCCAGTGCCCTCTGTTGGCCTGTTCCTCAAGGGTAAAAAGAAGAACACACAGAGGGCAGAAGAAAATTACTTCAAGCGAGTGACCTGATCTCGGAAGAATTCAGGTGCTCATGTTCTCCATCACCTTTAGAAACAGAAGAGGAAATCTGATAAGAAGAGGAATGGCATTATTGGCATTTGATGGTAACTTGACAGTTGGCCCCGGCCCATCTCTCTTTGAAGTCAGTGGAGAGATGGCAATTTCATTAAGTCAGTGACAGTTTCATGAAGTCCCAGTGAAAGCCTAATTAATATATGTTGCTTGCTCTCCCCTGCTTTAAACCGTAGGATGGATCACAGTTCTGTAAGTGATTCACAGCATATCAAAGGATGTGTTCCTGACACAGGTACGGAGGGACTGCATAACTCATAATGACATAGCACTTCCTTGATGAGCCCCTACTTTGACTATTAAATCACTCTATCAGAATATGGCTCTTATGAGCATATATATAATCTAAATGAGCCATTATCACGGCGAGTGTTGCTCTGGGAAGCAAAGGGACCTCTGTGCTGGCTGCCTAACGGAGTGCTTGTGGAACCCTGGTTTCACCCAGCAATGAGCAGTGCTTTTAAATTCACCAGGAAAATTGGACCAGGCTTATTTTACCAAACACCCAATTCATACGAGGCTCAACGCTGCTGATGATTGCGACTGCATGCGTGTCTCATCACGTTTTCACCCAGAGGGAAGATGTGGGGTAGCAGGCTTTGAGGGCCACCGCACCAAGGCACCAGGAAACCATTCAGTGCTGCCTGTAACTGGGTCGTCTTCCTTTCTTGGTGAAGTCTGCTTTTGATCATTTCTGATTGTACCAGCACCATACACTTATTATATTTGAAGGGAGGACAAATGAAGGAAAGCCATTCATCACAAATAACTATTTCCCGTGATTGATTATGTTCCTTTTGACCCTTAGGTAATGGGGTTCCCAGTCTGCGGTGGCAGCAGGAGGTGAAAATAAAGAGACAGGTGAGAGAAAATGTGAAGAAGAAAGAGGAACTAATTATTTTTTTTTAATTTTTTTTTCTTCAATGTGAAGAAATCAGGATTTGAAGAAATCCTCCTGAGTAGTGCTGGGTAGAGAGGCAGCATTATATTGTTTTGATATGAAAAAAGAAATACTCCCTGAGTCCAGGGCCATTTGCATCTTCAAGCTGGGACTTAGACATTCAAGGCCATTTTTTTTCCCAAATAGCCCATTGATTTAAGATATTGAACAGGCAAAGAGGTAAGTCCTGAATTTCAGGCAAGATTCTACAGTCTCAAAACAGTAAACCAAAAAAAAACAGTGACCAAGCTGGACAATGCTAATCCCTGTCTCTGTTCTTGTTACCCGCTCTGAGAAATAGCTGTAATTCTTACCTAGACCTCAGTGGTGCTCTCAGAATTAATGCCTGAAAAGGATTTAAAAGATTATTTAAAGTTCAGTGTCATGTACAAACCGAAGCCAGGAAATGTAGATGAATCATAAGGAAAATAATGGGGTTCTTTCAGGAGTATTCCTCTCACTAAGACTTTGATTTAATTATTTGCAGGATTCCAGAATACAACCCAGCAAGCACTCCAGATGCGAGTTATTCAGTAAGCAGAAGGAATTGTGCACGGTTTGGATGTATTGATTAAAGTGCCACTGAATGATCTGAGATGAAGATTGAATACTCTGAAAGTAATAAGATATGATTGAAGCTGAGACCCTCTATGAATTAGAATGGACGGTTTTTTCTGCTACACTGCTATCATTTATCAGAACACTAATAATGCTTATTGCTTTAAGACTTACATCTCGCTGGTTAGATTTAGAAGAGCAGAAAAAACTAAAGCTGCACGAGTTTAAAGCTGAACAAGGCAAAGCATGTGGAAAATGCAGCAGAGAAAATCATAGAATCATAGAATGGTTAGAGTTGGAAAGGACCTTGAAGATCGTCGTGTTCCAACCCCCCTGCCATGGGCAGGGACACCTCCCACCACACCAGGTTGCTCAAAGCCCCATCCAGCCTGGCCTTAAATACTTCCAGGGATGGGGCAGCCACAACCTCCCTGGGCAGCCTGTTCCAGTGCTTCACCACCCTCACAGTAAATAATTTTTTCCTAATATCCAATCTAAATCTCCCCTCTTCCAGTTTAAAACCATTACCCCTTGTCCTATCACTCCACATCCTGACAAAGAGTCCCTCCCCAGCTCTCCTGTAGCTCCCTTCAGATCCTGGAAGGCTGCTCTAAGGTCTCCCCAGAGCCTTCTCTTCTCCAGGCTGAACAGCCCCAGCTCCCTCAGCCTGTCTTCATAGGAGAGGTGCTCCATCCCTCTAATCATCTTTGTGGCCCTCCGTTGGACCCATTCTAGCAGTTCTATGTCCTTTCTGTGTTGAGGACTCCAGATCTGGACACAGGACTCCAGGTGGGGTCTCACAAGCACAGAGTAGAGGGGGAGAATCACCTCCCATCACCTGCTGATCAGTGCTGCTGAGATAACTCAGAATACACCAGTGCAGAGGAAGCAGGTCCTATCTGGACCAGCTAAACCCAAACTGGGTTACATGTCCTTCGGTCCCACTGGCTGGTCCATCTGCCACACACCAACCCTTGTGCCCATGGGCACAGAGCACCTCCAGCTCACCCAGCTGAGGGTCAAGAGCCCATGACTCCTTTAGGCATCGCCAGAAAACCATGAACAAGTGAGTCAGAATGGAGGAATATGGTAACCATTAAGATTTAAAATAAAAGTCCACTCTGTGTTTTGCTGGCCATGCTCCCAGCTGCACTTCAGTGGACAGGGAAGACCCCAAATCCCTCTTAAATCTTGTGTTTCCCAGACAGGGCCAGAGAGAGGTAGAGGTTTGTGTCCTTAAAGCATCTGACAGCTAAAATCCACAGAGTTATGAACTGCAACCATTTGAGACTCAGGGTTTTTTTAATCTGAAAATATGCTGAATTTTTATCTGAAAATATGGGTTTGAATTTTCTGTGCCCTTTCCCCTCCTCCTATGGAGTTTTCCTCTCAGCTTTCCCTCTCCGATTTTGGTGGATCCCAACAACCCCAATATTCTGAGCAGTCTTCCAAATAATTACACAGCTCCTCTCTCAATAATGTAACCTCTGTTAATAATTTATTAAATACGTTTGAGTCATTAGAGCAAAAAGGTCGTACAAAGATAGCAACTATGAAATGGAAAATATGTTGGTCAGGTTGGCTAATGAATTGCAGATGCGTGCTCATAACTCAGAGAGAACTGAAGCCCATCACATTTTGGGGAATGATAAAGCTGTGAAGCACATTATAGATTTATGACCACAAGCAAAGCTGCAACATAAAAAAAATACTGTCATTACCTAAATATGCAAATATTCCAAGTATTCGGTATGTGAGAGAGAAGTGTATCTATTTGTCTAGTCTTATAAGCTATTTGGAAACTAATGAAAATGAACTTTTCTGCATTGTATGATCATAGGGTGTGCAAAGAGCAATTTGGAATTTGATGGAGCTATGGTGGAGTTATGATTTAGGGATCTTATTTATCAGCCCCCGCTGGTCCTGATGGGGCTCAGCAGCCCAGGCTGTATGTTTTGCAGTTCGCGTGTCTCGTCCCATCCTGAGCTGTGGCTGCCCCTGGCTATTACATAAATGAATATATGAGGACAAAATGCTTCTGGAGGAAAACTGCAGATTTTGAGTCCATCCCAAGGGAATTTTAAAGGTATCATTCCCTTCCATAGCTGAAATATCTACATGAGAAGCAGTCTCTGTTTCTTAGCAAGTGTGAGTTTGCAAGGTGAAGCTGTGGATTTGAGGATGCTGGTGTCTGAGGAGGCTCCATAGCACACACATGCATGCCTTGTGCCTCCTCTTGCCACCCAGCAGCCACTTTGCCTGCTCAGGACCGGTGCTTGTGATGAGGAGGCTCTCTGCAAACCCACATTGTAGGATGAAGAGTTTAATGCAGTGCTGAATCCACATCTCTGACCTTTTGTGCCTGTTGGGTGCCCCCCCAGCTTCACAATATGTATCCATTTTGATGAATAAAGCTTTAAGGACATAACTTCACGTTATCTAACATCAAAACTAAACATTTTCTGTGGTACAGGGCTGTAATTTATTTAAATTTCTCACCAAACCATTACACCATAAAAGTCACAAGCGCTGAAGGCCCCATCTGCCGAGGCAGCCGGCTGTGCAGAAGGGAGAGGTCACCACGCTGAGGTGGCCACTGACAAACCCTGCCTAGTTTTTGGGGAGCAATCACAGGTTTCCCACCCTGGTTACTCTTTGCCGTGAGCAAAACCCACTCACTGTTTGCAGCCGGGAAGGGATTTCTGCCGCCTAAACCCATAAGGCAATCTAATAGAGAGAAATGAAGAGGGTAGCGCTGGTTTGTGCCACCTGGAACAGCTCTGGCATCTACAAACCCACGCTAAAAAGGTCTCCCCAGCATTTGCTGGTGCTGCCCATCACGAGAGCTCTGGCAGGAAAAGCTCTGCCCTCTAAGAATGTTCGATCATTTGAAATGAGCATTTGTCACGCACCCCTGGACCGGGCTGCTCGCTCCGCCGAGGGTTTGCTTCTTAGAGGTCCCCAGGCAAAGCTGTCTGGCTTCACAGATGTTAATGATTTGCGTCTACTGTTAATTAGCTGTCTGCAGTCGGTCATGCCGGAGCGGTGACAGCCTGGGAGCCTCTCCCCAGTGGCACAGCCCATGGGCTTTGTTCCCCATCCCTTCCCCATCTCCCCCTCCTCAGCTCCCAGCCAGAACATTTCATTTTAGTCACGGTGCCGGAGGCCAGACCCCAGAGGACCTTTGAAATTAAATACGTATGAAGTACAGTGGAGAGGGAGGGTGGGGAGAAAAGGGAGGGGAGAAAGGGGCAATTCCAGCTCCTGAAGCACGTGAGTCGAGAGCTTTCGTGATGCCTCTCAATGTGCTTTTTTCAGCCAGCCACAAGTCACGTCCTCAGCCATCCAAGGGAACCTGTCTCTGTGATGGAAAATTCCACACTTGCCTCGGTTGGTGTCCTGCTCTTTGTTGTTGCTTTGCTGCCTCCAAGACATCAAAAAATAAATTGAATTTTTACAGAAAGAATTTTTTGTTGTTTTTGTGGTTGCAGAAAAGGAAATTCATCCCTGGTTTGCAACACTTGGAAATGCAACATCCAGGGTAAATTCTCCTCCTGACGTTTGCAGTTACAGGGAAGCAAAAGTTCTTCATTCACTAAAGACTGAGTAAGTAAAGATATGTCGCATCATTTTCAATAACGGAGGTTCATCACAGGACAAGCTTGTTAGCTGCATTAAGTCTGAATCATAGTTCTTTTGATAGGATGTTAAACAAATATAAGGGGGTTGGAATTTCAGCTAAAGGGCTGTGAAATAGCCCAGGCAAAAATAAAAAAAAAAAAATCACAGGGAATTATTTATTCACCCTTTTCCACCTGCAAATTGCCTGAGAACAGGTTGAGTTCTTACCCAAATGTTACTGTGATTGTTATAACGCTACAAAATGATTTTTACAAATGTTTCTTACTTGGTAATTTCCTGATGACCTAGTCACTGTAGGTATTTGACATTTGAAATGCAAATTTCAAGCCCTTCTGATGGGATGCTCAGATTGCAGGAGCAGATCCGTGCTCCTCTGGCTGAACACATCTCCAGTCTCTGTTGCTGGTGACCCGGTGGCACAGCCCCAGCCACCACCTCTCATTCAGCATCCCAAAGTCCACACAAGCTCCACCAGCTCTGAAAGCAGCCATTGTCACCCACTTTGCTTCTCCACCCAGCAACTTTGGGCTTTTTCCAGTGTGCAAGGTCATCTGCCCAAGCCCTCCTTGCCTGCCAGATCTCAGAAAGACCAAATCATCAGCGTGACATGAACAGGGTAATGTCTCTGACCACTCCTGCCAAGGCAGAGTCTCCTCTTTCCTGGAGTTCCCTTGTGGCTTCTCCTCTCTCCCATGAGCACACAAGCTTCTCAGGGCAGAAGCTGTGCCTGTAGCAACGAGCTCCTTTGGGTCATGGATTTAAGCCCTAGGTGCAACGGTCACCCAAGCAATAAATAATAACGACAAATCTGAAGTTCCCATCAGAGGGTTTTCTTTCTCATTTGCTGGTGTGGTCGACCAGAAGTGAACACAAAGGACATGCAAACACACACTAAGCATGCTTAAATATTCACATGAATATTCATGGCAAAGGGATTATTATTTTTTTTTTTTTGCATTTCTCGGCCCCCTCTCCTTCTGTCATTGACACAGAAATGCCACCAGGAGTGGGGGAAGCGGGTTGTGGCCATTTGAACATTCGCTGCCTGGACCACCAGCAGATGCTCGGATGCCCACGTGTGATGCTAGTGGCAGGAGAGGACTGGCACAGCTGCCACCACAGCTCCCACGCCTCTGCCGCCTGTTGCACTCTCCAGCTTGGAGGAGTTGGGCCATGGCATTTCAGAGAGGGCAAACTGAAATGAGAGAGACAAAAGATTTTCAAGGACTTAAAATAATTGTTTGGCATGAAAGCACCCAAGATTTGCTGGCTAGTAGTGTTCTTGCTGAAAAAGCCCCAACAAATGCCATGGAGGTAGCCCAATGCTTGGGGCTCTGTGATAGGAAACCAGTGTGATGCTGTGGTTACATACACTCCTGCCCTTCTCCAGATTAGGTAGTTCTGGTCCTAAATATTTCTTTCTTTTATCAATAAGACTTCTCTTTCCATTGGACCTAAAATGTCTCCTTTTACAACAGCTTTTCCTTTGTCCTCTCCTCAGGATTCTCTTCCCTTCTTCCTACATGGTGTTTCTGGTGCAAGGGCTCCCCGCAGCCCCCCAGCTCTGTGCCCTGTACCAATTAATGCCTCTGCCTCCTGGCATGTGTAAGCTGGAGTGTTCAGCTGCCATTTACAGGCTCTGCAAGGTTTAGAAACCTGGTGATCCAAACATGTGCTGTTTGGAGTGCTGGGAATTGCAGGGGTGATCCCTGTTCTGCAGAAGATGGCAGAAGTAGGATTTCCAGGGCTCCCTGGGATGAGAAGTGACAGTGAGCCCCGACATCCCACTTCTCGATGCCGTGCAGGGAGCAGAAGTCCTTCTCATCAGCTCCTAAATCACAATTTTTGAGACAACCCAAACGATGCTGACTCACCCCAAAGTGCAGCCTCATAAGCTATGGCTTCTTAGGAGCTGGTCCACAAGCCACCTAAGCAGGCGAGGGCAAGGGAGGAGGCTGCAGGAGGTGACTTGCCAGTCAAGCAGAGATGTTCCCTGTCAATAAACATGAGGATGTAAAAACATCTTTACTATCTGCACGGCAAGCTGAGAAGAGAGAGCAGGGAGCCACCTCACTGCAGCTTTATGCCAAGCGAATTACAGAAGGAGAGAGTGAAGGAATAACATTGGAATTAAAAGGGTTTAAGATAAGATGGAAAGTGGCAGCTGAGCCAGGAAAGCTGACCAGAAGGGGAAGGGTGTTCAAATGGTGTCAGCAAAGCCTGAGGGACAGCGAGGGCAGGAGGGCTCCTAAATCCCCTTGAGAAGGTGTGGAGGAAAGAAGGGCCACAACTGTGGCCAAACCTGGGATTCCTTTGGGGATGTTTTCCAAGGAGATGTGGGAGAAACAGGCAGATGCTCCTCTTCTACAAGGTAGTGTCACTCCCTTGCCTTTAGCATTCCCGTGCCATTAGATCCAGCCTGTTGTCATCAAGCTGGTGCCAATGCTGGTGCAGGGTGATGGGGTGGGAGATGCTGCAGCACAGTGATGGCAAGTTCCCAGCAAGGGACATCAGTGGCTTTGGCCTGACTAGTTTAGTTCAAATTGTGGAAAGCATGGACATACTAACCAGCCCGAGTCTGATCAGCTGCCAAAAGATCTTAGCACAGCTGAGAAGACAGTCTGGATGGCACAGCTGTCCATCCTGGCTTGTCTTGGTGGGTACTGAGGGTGCCTGGGCAGCCTAGCACCAATATCAAAGATGAGTTAAATAAGTGATTGGATTGGAATGTGATGATCTCTTTATATTGTCATTGTGGACCTTCAGCTGTCAGCAAAGGGCAATGTTACCGAACAATATATTTGAGGTGGTTTGATTTTGTGGATAGAGCTGCCAACAGCAATGAAAAAATTCCTTCTGTCACAAACTTAGAAAATCGGGCCCCAGGAAACAAAATGCTCGAAGGCCATAATAACCATTTCAAACTGTCTGCTTTGCACTTACTATTTATGCATTTGAGGAGGGAGGGGAGAGGAAAAGAGGGCAAAACTGACGAGGAAAGCCCACCGAATGTGCCCATACTGCGTGACGGGGTAAGCGGATGGGCAGAGGAGATGCCCGGTCCCGGGAGCAACGGGCACCCCCTGGGATGCCGGGGGTTAAGGGCAGGCGGGCACAGGTGCAGGGGGGAAGGTGTGCTGCCATCGGAACGCAAAGTGAAAAATCACCTCTTGCAGGGTCTGGTAAGCGGCTGGGGAAGCTCGGCTGTGCAAGGCAATTTAAGCTCAATAAGTCTGTAAGAAATGGGGAGATAAATCAACGCAATAAAACGCGCTGCAGCAAACCTCGGTGGCACTCGATCGTTTTGCATGTTGGGTTCTGCTGGAGCTCACGGAGACGGCCAGGGTGTGCGATTCTAGGACCTGTAATGAACGGCTCCTAGGAATGGAAAATGCTGAATGCCCAGCGGAGCGTGTCCCGCCTTAAACCTTTTCATACTGCCTTAAATGAGGCCACCTTTTCCCTGCATGGAATTTTTACAGTCCTATTGTGTCATTTGACAGCGTTGTTTTCACACTGACGGCCCTTATCCGAATTCCCCAGGAGCATCTGAAACAGAAAAACAAGGAGCACCCTCACCTTCCAGCAAACACATCGCTGGCCTATGGCGGGACAGGAAATTAAAAAATTCACTTGTCATCTTCCAAGTATGACGCAACCTCTGCATCCGAGGAAGAAATCTACCCCATAAGGTTAAATCACTACTTATCTCCTTAATGTCTATCAGACATTAAGCAGATTGACTGGGAGATTCGATTTATTTATTTTTAAATGGGAACCCAAGCAACTTAATACTCCTCTTTGACTTAATCTGCTAGCAGGCAGGGTATCCAATTTATTGTGCTTGTTTGTTTGCTTATTTATTTATTTATTGTGCTTCTCCTTGCCTCTTGGGGCCTATTGATTCCCATGGGAGTGGATGCTCAGTAGCTGGGCTGTTGTTGAGATGAGACCCACACAGAGATTATCCTCGTGTACGACCGTCTGCATTGGCTGCACTGATTCTAGCAGCAATTTTTGAGCATAGGCTCTCATGGATTATCCACATGCTTCCATGAAAACAAATCAACTTGCAGTTAAGATTAAGATATAACCATTTCCATATCTGGAGAGTATACGACTACCAACGGAAAACGGTAGTAAAGTGGCATATGGGTTGCAAGGTAGAGTCAGCAATTTGAGGAAATGTGAAGAACCCTGGAACTGGGAACCCTTTACAGTTTAAGAAAGCAGAAAATGTAGATCTAAGATGGCATTCATTAAACGTGACCCAAACTGTTCTAATCCTTTCCCATGACATTGTCATCTTCTAAGCTGCGACATGTTAAGTACACCTAAGAAATAAAGCTGATTTAATACCTTTTTCTACAACTGTACCCCTGAAATGAAGGGCAGTGGGTTGCCACCTCGCTTTTGTTCTTTTGATTTATGTTCCCCACTAGTTTGGTACAGATGAAGGAGGTTAGAGAGAAACTAGCAAGGACCTGATGACGATTTAATCACTGTGGTGATTACCATGTGGTAATTAAAGGCTTGCTGCTGTGAGATGCTGTACACTTTCAGTGCCTTCACAGACGAGTTTTTCTGCTGGTAGCAGATAGTCTTTTCTAAATGAGCAGGGTGGGATTTTCAAAAGCATGTGTAGGAGCCCAGGTAACTTGAGTTTTAATGAGGCAGGTGCTTCTGGATAATGTCTGGAAGCCCCATTATGTTGTGGTCTAATCAGAGATTTTGTTTGTTTGTTTATAAAGTATAAACAGATGTAATGCTGCTCCTCTTCCAGACTTAAAAATCTATTAAATCCAGCCTTCTATGCTAACCTGCATGGGACAGAAAAAGAACCTAGACCATATTCTGATTGCAAGAAGAGAATAAACCAAGGCATAGTCCAGTTCAGGTAGTCTCACTGCAACCCCTCCTGTCTCTGTGAAGCAGTTGCACTGCCCTGAGGTCAGGTGTTAAAAATCATAGCTGGCTTTAAGGCTTTTTCCTGAGGTAGCCTACTGTCCCCCCACCTTTCCATACGCAGACAGCTTCTGGATTCTAGTTTAATCTATTCTAACCATGGAACCAGCTTTGAAATCGCTGTATGAAATTGTCCTGGATCACTTTGAAAGGGCCTCTGACAGGTGTCTGAGGGCACTAATTAGCCTTAATGGCCTGATCAGCCTCACCTGGTCCTCCAACTATTTCCATGCTCCCAGGAGCTCATATAAAACCAGCTGGGGATAGGAGTTTCTTTTTAGTTGTGTTAGAGCTGCGCTGGTTGCTAGTTTAGCCATGCCTGGCTCTGGACCCTGCTATGGAGACTGAATTCCCTGTTTAACTATGGACATACATCCTCCATGGAAATGCTTTGTGGTTTGGTCTCCTACTCGAAGCTGATCACTAGAGCTGAGCACTGCTCTACTGTAGCACCATGCTGCCTGACGGTCCCCTTGCTAAAGGTGAGATGATCTATACCATTTTTTTTTTGTAACACACACTTTCTTAACTTGTTCTTTAAACTCCATTGAGTGTTTGTGTTATTCCTGCAATACAGAAGCAAGGTTTTGAGCACGTGTTGCTGATGCAGTCTCTGGAGGCATCACGGAGTTTAGCTGAATTTGTGACTATAGTGAGCTTCATGCTAATGTTTTCTCATTGATGTTGTGTGGTTTACACAGAGGATTTGAATCACAGGGTAAACAGGCTGCAAAAATGTGGCTTACATGATGAGCTTTGCCACAGTCATTCTTACTGTGGTTTTGTTTTTCTGAGAATATTTAATGCATGGCTTTATCTTTATGGAGTTCTAGGTCGTTGTCCTTTAAATCTCAGATGAGTTTCATGATGAACATGTTTGTAGTCTCTGTCCCTTGATACATGGAGAGGCCAAGACTCTTCGTGAGTGTAAGTGAACAGTTGACTCATTCACCAGAAGTCATTTCAGAGTACTCATGAAGAGCACCCTGGAGGCTGAGAGCACTAATAGAAGGTCAACAAGTTCACTTTAGATGACTTGGGGTGGGAGTCTCATCATCTAGGTTGCATTACTGAAGAGACAGAGTGGGTCTCATGGGCTAAATGTCGCTATTCCCCTTAGACACCAGCATAACAAAGCTGGAATGTACCCTTTAGAGCAGTTTCAGCTCTTACAATCAAATAAACAGGATCCAACAAGCAGGACTCTGTTTGTTGGAATTATGTCCACTGACCTTCTTGCAGTATTTTTAGCTGGTTAAATGCTTCTAGTGTTTTGCTATTTTCCATCTTAATGTGTCTTCCTAGACTGGCTGGTGGAAAGGCAGAACAAAAAAGCCTTCACATCAAACCCCCATGTAGCCATCAAGATATGTCTGACAGCCAGCAGAGTAGCTGTGCTTCTGGTTTATGGCTGTCAAACATGCCTGGAGGTAGAAGCAAAGCAGCCTCAAGCTGTGGCCCTGATATAGAGCTAAAATAAGTGTCAAGCCATTCTCTTCTTGATGCACCAGAAAAAAAGGCGCAGCCTTGCCCTAGTGAGCAAAGAAAACCACAGGACAGTGAAGTGGTGAACTGGCCTGGGAACACTGTGAAATATTCTGTAGAAACTAGCAAGGAAAGTTCTAAGAGCATTTATTTTATGGTAGAGTGGACGCTGAAGCACAGTGTCTCGCAAGCAGCCTTTGTCCACCATCCCAAAAGCGTGGTGGTTACAGCCACTGACTCTGGGTGTCCATACCATGGCTGTTCCTGCAGCTTGGCCAGCCCATCCAGGAGTGGTGAACCTCTGGTGAACCAGTGCTTCAGGACTGATGAGGGAACTCCTCCAGAGCCTTGCTTTATTAGCCTCATGTACTGAAATAGTCTGTAGTGAGTGTGACTGATGTTTGGGTCTCAGCTAGAGTCCAAAATATGTAGCTTAGCAAAAGCTGAGGAGGATTAAAACTTAGGAGCGTTGTTCTTTTTTCTGGTCAACCTGTTCCCATTTCTGATCCTCAGCTATCTCCAACTATAAAAGAAAGGGAAACATCTAAAAAAAAAAAACTATTGAAGGTGCTAATGCTTATATTTGCAATGTGCCTCTGGATCTACTGATGAGACAGTGTTTTAATTGATACGTGGCAAGGTCTATAGGTCCCCTTGGCATTGGAAGGCCAGACTTTAAAGGATTTGGATAACATTTTGAAATATCAGAGATGGCTCGAATCTTCAGGGGCTCCTATGACTCCAGGAACAGATTGGGAAATTATTTTATAAGTGTATCTTTAACAACTAATGAATATTCCAGATAGATTTGTGTATTCAGAAATTATCAGAAATATGAAAGTAAAAACTTCTTACAACTTCTAATTAGATATAAATCCTTAGGGATGCAGAGAAATGCTCAGAAGCAAAATTCTTTCTAGCTATAGTGGTGCTGCAGAGATAGGTGTGTGTTCCCTCTGGAAAGATATGTTCTTGCTCAACAACAGTTGGGAGACCTACAGTGATCGCTGGGTGAAATCCTGTGGCCTGTGGAGTGTGAGGTGGTTGGACTGAATGAGTGTAACGAGCCACTCTGCACTTTGTAATCTGTCTTTAATCCTATGGAAACAATAATAGGATCAGTGAATAATGAGGTGGGAGAAATGCAAGAAAAGCCCAGCAGATTGTGCTATCAGCCACCAGAATAACGATCACTTCTCTGAGAACAGTTTCAGTGATAAATGGAGTAACCCTCATGCCTTCAGCTTGTTTTCTCTGGTTATTATCGAGCATAGATAAGGGGAAGGTCTGTGAGAGCGTGTGGAGGACCTGGGTGTGTGTTTCTTGTCCTTCTGCTAGCCTGCAGAACTGCCTCTTATCTAGCAACTAGAAAAATTATGGGCCTGGAAACCAAAAATTTGAAAAATTGTTCAGCAGCTTCTGCAGACTTTATCTACAGTCCCTGAGCTCAGCTATTGTGTCAGACCTGTGTGTAGGAGATGATATCTCATCTGCAATACAAATGGATGAGATGGGTAAATGGAATAGATCATTGTAGGCTCAAGGACTGGATGTACAGGGAGATGCCATGGGTAAAGCTCAGGTTTGCTCACCTGATTGTTATCCCTTAAATTTGGGCATCAAAGTCAGTCTGTGTGAGAGACAGCAAAGTGGGGTTTTGTTGCCAAGTCTTTCCCTAACATGGGGAAAACAAAAACCAGCAGTGGGACGTTGGGTATAAGCATCACTCCTATGTGTAGGAAAGAGCCAATTATCAAGACTAATGTTGGTTACAGTCACCACCATTTCTAGTTGTCTTTGTAGTATTTTAGAAGAATGTCTGGTAGAAGAATCACATTTAAATGGAAACTTAATGTTGTGCAGCAATTCTTAAGAGATTATTTACTGCTGGACAGAATTAGCAACCCCAGACTTTTGCTGATGCTTAAATAATGCTGTATTGATAAAGCTCAGTGCTTTAGAATGGCGTTGATGTAGCTAAATTTAAGGCAAGAGGTAACTCAAAAACAATTCAAAAAGTTGCAAGTTTGATCAATGAGTTCTTTAAAAGATAGTTGAAGGCAGGATGCCTCTTATAAGTTGTGTATGGGCAAGTTGTTTAATAAAAAGGAAGAATTTAATTTGTTTCACTCCTGTTTGAGGCTGGGTACAGCCCCAAAAGCCCACTTTCTGACACTTTGCAGACTTAAATAGTGGTTATTTCTCAGCTTGTATGATAAGACTGAAAGGGCTATTTGTCATCTCCCCCTTTTCCCTTCTGTACGCTAGGAAAAGTAACGACAACTTATCTCAATAACCAGTAAAATCCTTACTCCCAGGGATAATCCAACATCTGTTCAAGCATCTTCATGTTGCAGGTCTCATTTCAGCTACAAATAAGGCAGGAAGGACCCTTTGTCAGATCAGGATAAGAAAAGCACTGATTAGAGGAAGGTTTTTCTGGGATGTGGCTGCCAAAGCTGAACACATCCCATATCCTCTGGTCAACAACTGGTGTTAAGGGAACCAGCTTGAAACAAGACAATCAGAGAAATGTGGTTAATTATTCTGGACAACACAGGAGGACCTATGCCTGAAAACATGACTCCTGTTCTGTAATGGGGCAGAGGTGGAGGAAGATGCTGTAGCCCTGTCCAGCTTTGTAAAGGTGGCTGGTGCAAGCGGGCTGCTCGCATCAGGAGTGTGCTGGTGCCCCAGAGACATCCTGGGAGCCCCACTGCAAGCTGAGATTAGGCATGTATGAGTGAGTTTGCTCAGTTTGGACCTTGGACTTGAATCCTGGCATCTGGAATTTGGCTTTCTAAAGAGTTTCTCAGGGTTCAGGTCTGCTGGTGTATTTTTATAACAACAATTTGTGTGTTTTGGCAGTGGAAGGTAAATTACATCATATTACTCTATTTTTCTGCATTTTATTTGCCTCCTTTTCTAAAAATATGCATAAGTTGACTATTTGATGATATGAATCTGAGAACAGAGAAAAGCCAGCAAGCCCTTGTCTTCTACTTCTTCATTTAAACCACATCAGGCACATCAAGCCACACAAATAGATGCTGCCTGAAAAAGGTCTTGATGAGGAACAGACCTCTGGACATCTTGGAGAAACAAAGGAAGGAGGAAGGATGAGAGGAGGCTTCAATTTCTTCTTGTTATAGAGGAGGGCTGTGCTCAGGAAAGTGACCAAGCTGTCACCAAGCCTTGTACAGCTGCCTGAGGAGCAGCTCTTGCCTCTCCTGGAGGTTCCAGTCCTCTTCACAATAGAAACGTGGGAAACGGGTTTGCACAAGAGGGATGTGTATGATAAAGACTTTTCTATTCAGCTCAGCAGACCTGAGAGGAAGGAAAAAAACAAACAAACCCTCATAACTGGGAAATCATGTTAGATGGGAGCATCCAAATTGGTTTGTGTTTTTTTTTCAGGATTGAACAGCTTTTAGATTCTGCACATTCTGGTTTAGATTTGAAACACAACAGGTGGCTTGTGGCATTTCTGGAGCTTATGTGAGGTGGCTGTGGGAATTTGGAGTTGACTATACTCTGCCTCGGATTGTTTCTAACATCCTGCATGCCCATGCCGTAAAGGTTTAGGCACGTATTTGAAACTCCACCACCTGCTTGCAAAATAAATACGGATCACTTCCAAGCTGTTTGCTATCATTCTCTTCTGGAGGTTTGTGCTCTGTCACAGGTGTGCTGCTCCAGTGTGTGAGTGCTCATCTCTGCTTCAGGACAAAATCAGCCAATTTAGCTGAAAATGGCAACAAAGGCATTTTGAGCTAAGCTGACTGACTTTGCATGAGAGTATAGTCTGTTTTTCCAGTTGGGCTGCAAGGGAGGGGGACATGGTTAACTGCTGGAGTGATAATCTTTTTCCACCTCCAGAAGTACCTGAAAGAAGATAATTTTTTTTTTTTTTGACATCAGTCTAAACCGCATCTCTTCCCCCAGAGCTCCCAGAAAACGGGATGCCTGCTACTGGTACACCTGGGTGAAGACTGGCTGTGCAGGAGACCTGAAATCCAGCAAGTCTGTGCCTCACCATCACTCAACTGATGCTCATTTTAGGATCTGTGTATGTCAGTGCCAAACTACATAAACAGCTTGTCTTTATTGGGGTCTCCCAGAAGAATGCTGCAGTGGGTTAGACTAGAAGTCCATTTAGCCTGGCATTGCACTGTTCATCCTAAATAATAAATGATACCAGCTCTGGCAGTTTGTACAGATTAACATCAGTGGCAGATCTCAGCAGAGAGGCAAAGTACCCTTTTAAACATTCATATTCCTCCCTTGCTATGAAGGGATTTTGTCAAGAGAGATAGTCATTGCGGAGGCCCACCTTTCACAGAAGTGAAGCAGCACAAATTCAGCCACTGTCCCCAAGAGATGCTTAACCCAATCTGACTCTCGTATCCACAGTCTTTAGGTATTTACTTAAGATGTTGATATCTAAAACCAAAAAAAGTTTCAGGGCTACGAATGTAGGGACTTCGTTTCAGACTGCCAAACCTTCAGGAAATAGATACGTTGACTAATTGTGCTGCAATGCACTTAATCTCTGGAGTTTTGAATTGTGTAAATAGCTGCTGGCCAAAGAAGGCAAAAGAACATTATTGTCAAGTCCTATTTTAAGTTCTGCTCCCCATCATGGACTAGAAACGGGATTTCTCACCAAACCCGAGGCATTTCAATGCGAGACATAGTCTGAGATAGCTTGGTTGAGAGTGGGATAAATTTTGTGGCTTGCCTTGGGACCCCAGGCAAATAACGTCTTCAGGTTCTTCACTCCATGTTTCATTTGTCTGGCCTTTCTGCTCTTGAGGGCAAGAGACCTTGTGGATTTGTCCCACACCACAATGGGGACCTGGTGCATGTTGGGGTCAAGCGCCAAGCCAGCACAGGCTACTGAAGAGTTTTGCCTCTCATACCTTCATCAATCACATCAGAAGGTCTTCTCTGCTGTCATGCACTACAATAGCTCATCTCCTCTACATACTTGGTTCAGGTGCATCTGTGCTATTTTCTGCAAGCTTTTTATTTTATTATAATACAGCTATAAACCAGATAAAGAGCATTTTTTTTTCCAGCTACTATAAATATTGGCTGACCTTTCTTGTTCGTGGGAAGCTCACTCTCTCTCTCTTGACTTTGATTTAGGATTATTTGTGGAAGGCAAATGGGTGCGTGCATCACATCAAAATATCTGTGAGTGTAATTTCCCTTAATGAAGTACTACGTGCAGGAAGGAGGGTATGGTGAATTTTAAGGCTTGAAATAACAAGTAGTGTTAGAATTTCTTGTGATATGGAACAATCTTATTAGCGAAATTGTGTGCTGACTGTTCATCTTCTGCAGTACAGAGCCTACTGGGGAATGGAGATGGATGACTGCTGGAAACTGGGCAGGGATGAGGCTACTGGTGTAGCGGTTCACGTAGAAGTAGCCAAAATCACCTGCTTGGAATTTCTAGGGAGTCTGTTGGGTGACTGTGCAGGAAACTTGAGAGGTCCTGTGGGTAAAGCAGGCACAGAAGGATCTGTAAGATGCTGGGTATATGGAAGAAATTTTTGGAGGGGGATGTGCATAAAAAACCCAACCCAGTATCCTGAAATTAATGCATTACTCGTAATTTGGAGCAGGAGAGGCACATGTTGCCACCTTCCTGGCAACAGGAAACACATCTGGGAGCTTCTCAGTCCCCAAACTACAACCCCAGAGCAACAGAAGGAAATAAAACACCCTAGGGAAGTAAGAGGGTAGCAAAAACCAAGCTTGGAGGTGCTCAGGTACAAGTAGAAATGAGGGAGAAGAGGCAAGAGAATGAGTTGGGTAAGAAGTATCAGCATGATGGATGCAGTAAGTACCAGGAGAGCATAAATATGTCACTGCTATAATAGCATGGATGCAGTATAGCTAAGAAATCCAGTGTGAGTATTGATAGAGATGTATACAAAACATGTAAGCAAATCAAGCTGTGTTTATTCCTCTGCTTTAAGAAAAGCTCTAGGTAGCTTGTGACTGTAGATGTGATGAACAGGAAGATCAGGCATAATAGCCACAGTTTGAGAGGATTCCGTGGCAAAAAGGAATTGTGCTGTCTAGGATGATCCTGTGATCGTGTGCATTTTGGTTAAGGATTTGTGAAATTTCCGGGAAGATAATGGTGTATTTCTTTGAAGTATTAGACTGAATCTCCCCACAGCACAATTGCTGTTTTAACTGCAGTGATTTGTTTTGCGGATTGCACAGGACTTGCTGTGGTGCTGCTCATCTCAAATGACAAGCCTGGCTTCTAACGTTGATTGCCAGCACCCCCAGTTTATCTGACAGCCCCCCCTGTCTCCCCCAACAATACTCTGACTGCAATTCATTACTGTACTTTAGAAAGCTCATTTCCATATGGTAATTAGAAGCTTGCATGTGTAACATACCAGCGTGGACATTCCCGAACTCATTTTATTGTTCCGTTTCACATGAGAAAGGATGACAAAGGGTCCTTATAAGCAGAGGTAGCTGAATTTGGGCAAATCCATCTCTTTCTTCCCCTTGCCCTGTAGAAATCTCCCTGTATCACCACCCAAGAGGAGGTGACACGGCTATTCCGCCTGTGTTGTGAATTGCAGCCGGGAGTCAATCGAAGGTG
>VZRU01000008.1:90873-120674 GCA_013398155.1 Pedionomus torquatus | reverse complement strand
AGCGTATTCTGCAGAAGTTAGCAATGCTTGCCTTGGAAAGATTTATACTACCTGCCACTGCCTGAATTTCAAGGTTTAGTCTATTTTATGTAGAGATTCATCTTGCTGATTTTCTTGGACTTTCATGGGTGCAGCTATGCTGGATCTGGATCTCTTTTGTTTGATTTGGATGTATTAAACATGTCAAATCCCTTGTTAAAAATATGCACCTCAGTTTGTTGGAAATACATGCGTCATCTTAGTCGAAAGATGGGAATTGTACAGAAACCTTTCAGTGTGGTAACAAGCTCTGGAATCCCATAATTTTTGAAAATGTGACAGAAGTGAATGGATTCCTGAGGTCTAACACAGGTGGCTTTATTTTCCTGTGGTTTACTGTGAGGATGCTGGGTTTGTATTTGCTGAAGCCAGGGTGTCTTCTGGCTAGTGGGAAGAAATTGCACTTCAGTCCCCCAGATTATAGCTGAGATGCATTCACAACCTTTAAAAATTGGGGCTTTTTCCTAGGCTTTGTGTTACAAGATTAAAAACACACCCCCACCTATAACTTATTTTCAGTGTGTGTTAAATTCAGTCCTGTGAATGCATGAAAGTGAAGTGTGGCATCAAAAGGCTTCTGTGAGCATGGCTCTGTTGCCACTGTGGGTCTCAGCTGATGTGACCATGGATGGACGTTACTGGTGTAGGCAAGTCAGCCCTCAGTTTCTGGTAAATAAAGCAGCAGAAGGTAAAAAGGAGGCCCACTGCAGGGCTTACGTAATTTTCAAAGAGCCCTTGTGTATTTTCCATATCCTATTTGCTTCTTCCTGTGCTCCTTAGCATCTGTTGAATGGCAGGGGGAGAGAGGGAAGGACCTGGATAAATGGAGTATTCCGGGATCCAAGGATTCTGTTCGTGCCTGTTGCACCTTCCCAGGGAAATGGTGGGCCAATGTGTCAAATCCATTTGCAAGTGGCAGTATAAATTTAAAGCTGGGGGATAAACAGGTTAGAAGGTTAATGAGATGTCTGAACTTAATTGATTTTCCATACAAATTGGCTATAATGTCTTTTGTTTGCTTTTTTCCCTTCCTTGGGATTCTGTGTTACAGCTGTTACATGAATATAAGGAGTAGCAAAAGGGGTGAGGGGGGGAGACATGGCTTTTTGGAGAACACGGCTAGGAAACCTTGGCCATACTCCTTAGGGTGAGCTGACAGGTGATTTTGGTCAGGTACCTCTGAATTAGGACCCCAGCACCCCTGCATCTTCTGGGTCTCAGTGCCTTGGACGGACAACGTAGTGTGCACTGACTATTACACAGCTGTAAAATCCAAGGGTTAACAGAAGCCTTTTATTTAGATGTGGTGTACATGCTAACTAGGAAGACCAGTTGAGGAGCGGGTGTAAAGTGATTTCCAGGTCCTTAGTTGTCAGGCAGCATCTCAGCCAGGGTGGCACTGCTCTTCCTGTGTGTTTCTGACCAGCTTTAAAATCTGGAGTAGTTATGCTAAACGGGGAGGTGGCTGGCTACTTAGTACGTTGTCTTTACTCATATAACTGGAAATGCCTGACTTAACACTTGGATACTTGAGAAGACGCTCAGGCCACCAATTTTTGGTCTTTAACTCATTCTGTGTAATTTCCATTTGGGAATATATTTGAGGCAGTGACTGGAGCCACCCCAGGGCCATGAGAGGGTGAGAGGAGCTGAGGTCCTTCCAGATCATGTTGTTCCTCAACAGTGCTAGCATCATTGTGTGCTCCTTCCCATCCATTCTGGTCACAGCTGACAGGTTCAGCTCAGGAGCACACATGGGTTTGCAGAACCAGGCTCTGCCTTTCTGTGCCTCTGAGCTGAGTGGCACAGCCAGCCCAGAGAAGCAGTACGCTGGGAGAGGAGCTGACTTTGGAGATGCTCTTGGTCACTCCCTCCAGGAGTGAGTGACCCCAAAGCATGGGGAAGGAAAGACATTGTATGTTCATCCAAGAGCTGTGACTTATTGCTGTTCCTGAGCTCATTTGTTATGAGGCCTTGTGATTAAATCATGTTTCAGTCTTTTCCTCTCTGATTAAATACCCAAATCTGAAAAAAATATAGTAGTGTGTTCTTTAAGGGACTAATAGGTTTTGACTCATATTCTGGGTTTTTTCTAACAGGAGTACCACAGCGAAATGTTTTTTGTACTTGACATGGAAATTGATTGCTGAGTGAATGTGAAGAGTTGCCTGCAGACAACAGTTTTCATAAAGCAGCCGTATTTTGTTTTAAGGGTTTCTGAGCAGCCGAGGACAGCTGTCGAGCACATGCAACCACGTGAGAGATAAAGGAAGATCAAGCTTTTTAGATCACTGCGTCATCGCACGAAGGAGTGACTGAGGAGAGGCATGGGCTTGGCACCTCCGCGATGGTAATCAGGCTTCAGATGATAAACCAGCACATGCCATATGCTGCAAGATTGGTCAATACTTAATCATATTCTCAGCAGATAGTTTTAAGTCAAGAGTTGAGGGCAGTAAGTAGGTCACTGGGTATCACTGATAAATGATCTAGGTCCTTGTCTTGTGTATGTCACCAGGGAGATTGTATGACAACGTTTAGTTGTAGGAACAGTTCCTTGGCCAGCTTAGAGCATGTGTATCTATTATTTTTTTTAACAGGTTGAGCAGTTTGCATCCAATGTAATGGTGAAAAGCCACAGGCAAAACTGCTATTGTTTGGTTGCAGTCATTTCAAAGCATTAAGCCTTCCTCTTGCCCCCAGTCGTAATGCACCCATGCTTTCAGCAACAGTTAACAGTTCTGTGGCCAAATGCTACGGGTTATGGAAAGAGGGGGTTTCTGTTTTCTTTCGCTATTTAAAACAACACAACAAACCATCAAATTGTAGTTCCTTCAGAATTGTAGTAATTTTTGGAGAACGCAGACTGCACATTGAATACATGCAAGCTGTAATTTCAATCCTTAGTTTTCTGTGTAGTCTGTTTACAGAGTGAAGTCAGGAAAGGATATACTTTGATGTGACGGCCTCTGTTTAGAAACTAAACTACTAGGTCAGCTGTACATAACGCTGACGAGCTTCAGATTTTCAGCAGTTGTCAAAACTTCCGTGCAAGGGAAAGGGGATGCTGAAGGGGGAGAATAAATATGGTTCTACTGGGGTTATCTGTCAGTTTAACAAACTATTGTAAAAAGCATTGTCCAAGAGTTTTTTCTCAAGATGCCCCAGAACTCAAATGTACGACGTTCCAATCCACCCAAGTCCTTCCATTTCTCTGCCAGGACAGGACTGATCACAACTACACTCCTCTAATTCAAAGCTAAATTATTTTTTTGAGGCCTTTAGGTATATTTAGAGATTGTATGGTCTAGTTACTGAACCAAAAGAATTGTTTCATCACCGCTTGTTGGTCGTGGAGCACAGAGGTCATCAGTTCAGGTTGTCACAGCCTAGAGATATTCTGCTGTGTGGCCGTGCCTTCGTGGTGGGAGATGGGTGTCCAAACCCCTTTCTAGTATGTTTAAAAAAGAAAGTGGCCTTACAGTTTTTCTCATGCTAATGTTTGAGCTATCTTTAGTTCCTTTGAAAGAGAGTTCCATAGACTGGATAATCTCCTCATGTATAAATCTTTCATACAATTAATCCTGTCTTGTTTTCATTGGTGTGTTGTTTTTTTTTTTCCCAGATCCCACTGTAGGAGAGATGGTTTCAGAAACAAATCCATTTACTTTATATTACATTGGAAACAACACCCTTTTTACTTAAAAGCAGAAACACAGCAAAAGTACAGACACATTTTTCTGCATGTTCTTTGTTATTATTGCTGTATGGTGTTAAAAGATTTTAGAATTATTCACTCCCCCAAAACCTTTCAATAAAGGTTACTTTCAAAGCTTCCAATCCTGAGAAATCTTAGAGAAAATCAAATGATGAAAGATGCAAAACTGATGATGAGATCTTGACCCTCTTAAAGTTAATGGGAATCTGAAGGTCAGAATTTTGCCTGGAGTTTGAATTAAGTATCTCTTTGGAAAAACTGTATTTATGTGCTTTTAGAGATGTGGAATTGCAGGGTTTTACTGAAATACCAGTTCCCAGGTGTTCCAGCTTTGTTCATAAATGATCGAGCTGATTCTACCTACTATCTTCAAGTGAAGCATAAGATTAAGAAACAGACTTCTGGAATGTGGCAATTAGCTTAAAACAGTAAGTTAAACAGCATCAGGAAAGTTGTGTATCCTTTTCCTTCTTTCCCAATGAGTCCTAGAAGGACTTGGCAAGACCTTAGAAGCATCTTGGGGTGGAGACCACTTTCCCAAGTTTAGAAACAAGTCTGAAAGTAATGGAAGTAATGGGTGGATATTTTAGAGAATGTTTTCACTTGAGTCAGCCTGCTCTGACCTCGAGAACTCAGCTGAAGATGTTGCTTTGTAGTCAGACCTGGGAGCATGGTTTGATGTGGCCATGCTCGATGCCCTCACTTCTTTGGTTTAAGGCTCATGTGAAGGGAGAGGTAGAGGATGAAAGACTGAGTAGAAAGATGGAGCGTTGCTTTAGAGCAGGAAGCAAACCCAGGTTGTTAACAGGAATTGGGGGTCTAGAAACCCATGAGGAAGAGGACGAGAGCAGCTAGACAAGTTCATCGTTCTGGGCTGGGCACTGTGGAAAAGGTGGCTGCCATCTGTAATCTCGCCTTGGGCTGAGATGACAGGATATTGATGTATTTTATGTGACATAATACCTCCAGAGGCGTTGCAGTGCTAAATGTGTATGTTACGTGAACACAGTTACCACGTCTGTCTTAACAGCTCTGCTTGGATGCTACGGAACGCAGATGTACGTGTGCTCGGTAGCTCTTGTGCGAGAGCTGGGACTGAATCAAACCAGTAAAGAAAGCAGTTCTTACAAAAGGTAAAAATGTCTTAAATCTCAGATGGTTTAATATAAAGAAGGGTATGTGTGTGTGTGTGTAAGATAGACCATGTCAAGGGTTAGTCATGCTGTTTGTCCCTGCAGACCATAATGATGGGAAACGTGTGTCTGGAGCTTGCGAAGCATCTCCAAACTGTCCCCAGTGCACAGAGATTGCTGCAGATGGCCAATAACTTGGGGTTTTCTCCTTACTCTATTTGAGTTTAGACTTCTGTTTCTAGTTCAAAAAACAAACTACAAACCCCTCCGGATTGAAGATCCGGCAAGTTAAGCGTATTTAACACTGACATCGAGTTCCCTCTTGTGCATTATGTGAAGGAAATCCTGCAGTAGGAGTCTTTCTAATCTCTACCATATTACTCAATTTTACAGTAAAATAGAATAAGTGTTTCAAATCACTTGTTCCTCCTCCAGTGTCAAAAAAAAAAGCTTAGCAGAGTTGACAGAACCTAATGTTTTAGGAACTCAAATGCTACTGGCATTTATTGTAAGCATCCTTGGTAGTGGGATGGGGAAATGTATAATATATCCTGTAGCTAATGCTTTAGAGATTCTAAATGTGTGGGCTTAGTTCATCCTTCTGTATTTCTTTTTTTCATCTAGGTAACTGAAGTTTTTCTAACTTTTCTGTTGTCTCTATCATCTTGAAAATTTGTTGTGTCTCCAATTTTAATAGTCTGTATTCTTGTGCAGAGGAGAGAGCTCGTAGAAGGAACCTTTCCTAATAACTTATCCAGCCCCACCTGATTTTACTTACATGGGAGGCAGAAATAGGAAGCTCCAGGAGGTGTCTTTTTGGCAGCCTCAGGGCTGATGCATTATCTGGCACAGAGCAAGTGGTTATGTGCTTATCTGTCAGTATTTCCTAATGCTGACCATGTGAGTCTGCTTCTCTTGGCAACAGCATAACTCTTTTTCCATGTTTAGGACTTCATTGCACTTACAAGTAAATCACCGTAAGGGTTGGATGTGAGTATCTGCTGGAAGTGAGACAGGCGTTGCCTAATGACAGGTTTCCATGAAACAGAAGGTGAATTGAAGTTGAAATCTAGTAAGTGTGTCCTCGTCAGCTTGGGACATCCAGGGGACACCAGCAACCAAACTTGTGCAGCTGTTGTAGGCAATAGTGTGAACCTGATAAATGCACTAGTGTCAAGCCTTCCAATTTCATTTGGATGAATTGATTGTCACTTGGGGAAAGGAGAGGAAAACCATGGCTTTCTCAAATTGGCCTGGCAGCAGGTGTGGGGAGGGAAGGGCAGGGGGTGCATATGTGGACATTGGGGGTTACTGTCATGATGCTTCTCCCTTGCAAACCTTGCTTTTCTTAACAAAAAAAAAAAGTGGCCACTGCTTCAGTACTACAGGCTTGAAGGAAGGTTTGTTGTGATGTACAACACTACCTGTTTTAATGATCTTTAGGGATGGGTATTTCTTGCTTGTCCACCCCTAGTCCAGGGGTGATGTGGGTCCAAGGCACGAGAGTACCTGGTGGGTTTAGAAGATAGAGGAAGGGTCTCTGGCATGAGCGCGAATAATCTAGATCTGTTTGTGAAAAATCAGTTTGGAGGAAAAAAACTGGCAGGAAAAAAGGATGAGTTCCTGCCATGGTTCTGGTGAATCATTAAGCAAGTTTTGTAACAAAGGTATTGGAAGAAATCTTTAGGAAAAACTATTCAGCCAGGCTAAAGTAAACTCCCTCTTGAGCTCTGTTTTGGAGTACATTGGAGGTATCTTTCTGCCTTGAGTTAATTTGGATGCAGACTTCTTGGTTCCTTCCGCTTTGAGTACTGGGGAGCTGCTGTAAGCAATTTTAACCCCCTCATTCTCAGCCTGAATCTCTAGTTCTTTTTTCTTTTTTTTCAACCCAGCATGACTAGCTCTGTTGCTTAATGTCAGAAACGGTTGTTAGCAATGCATTAATATCTCGTCTTTCAGAAGTTACACCCTGTCACAGCGTCATATGCTTGTTGGGACAGGCTGCACCTCTCTTCTCCCTCTGAGAGCAATCCCTTCCCCTGCTTCAAATTCCCCCAGATCCCTTGAACGGAGCCTGGGCTGCTCAGCAGCTGGGATACGGTATGTTTATTTAACTATGTGTGAGTGTGTCATCTTTGCTCTCGACTAAACCATAGCTGCGTGGGATTCTTAGTGGCACTGGGAATAAGCCTCCCAGTTTGCTTCAACGGTGGTTGTCTCCAGCTCCGCTGTGTAAGTACAGGGTGGCGGGCTGTGCTGCGTGGCAGACTGCGCGTCTGGCACTTTCTCTGCAAAGCTGTACTTGTTTGGCTTTGTTTTTACATATTGGTGGTGTTCTGTGGTCCTGTCCTCCTAAAATAAAATGTGGAGGGTAAAAAAAAAAAAAAGCTGTCGAGTAAGAAGGGTTAGTCATGGGTGGGACGGAGCTGGAAAGAGCAGCAAGAGGAGAAACAAAAGCGAGCGGTGTTGAATGAAACGCAGTGGGGAGCAGCAAGTGTAGGAACGCCGCAGGGGATGAACTATCTGGCAGCTTATCCTTAGAAAGCTTCACCCAGTGAGTCCAGGTAAGTGGGAACTTAATCTGAGATTCCTAGTCCCAGGCTGTGGCTGTGCGAAGCTCTTGCACAGTTGCTGAAGTTGGGGGGGGGGGAAACATTTTTGTGGCTGTTGCTTTGTCTGGATAAAGCTGTTGTGTTATTTCTTTCCCTTCTGCAAAAGCATGAAAATAGGCCTGGGAGATGTGGTGTGTTTTTTTTCAGCTATGTGAACTGTGAAAACTGCAAGGAAAGATGCTGGCTGCTTGGGACAGGGAGTAGGGTGGGAGGCTGCCGTATGAGAGTTGGGCTCCTGAGTTTAAGAGTACAACTTCTACATGATGGGTCTTTTAGAGATGAGCTTTGTGAAGGAGAAGTGAGCTCAAAACTCTGCTTTGAGCTGCTAGAAATTGCATTTAATATTTTGTTTTGTGGTTTGTTTTGTTTTGTGTTGGTTTTTTTTTTTTTTTTTTTTTTTCATGAGCCAGTAATTCTTACAAGTTGCAATCCAGCCTTTGAAGTCTTATTACAAACTGCTTGCCCAACTGGCTGAGGCTGAGGTGTGTTGGCTGGTGTTGTAACAGCTCATCTTAAACAACACAGCGGGCACACTTCACTCGGTGGTGGAGCACCTTCAGTGCACGGCAGGGAGGTAGGTTACTGGAGGAGGAGGAAGGTGAAAGACTACGGTCTGACCCAGGTGTGGTGTCCTCCATGCCCCTCCAACTGCAATGCAGTGGGACCTGGTCTTTGCACTTGCGTTTTATGTATGAGCTTCCATCTGTGTGTGTGGGTTTGTAGCCTCAGGATGCAAAGTGGTGCTGTACGGAACTGCCAGATGCAACAGGGAAATGGAAAATGAAGCTATCTGCAAAAATTGAGGTCCTTTCTCACAGGAGGAGTCTCACTTGCTTCCTTGAACTTGGGAGGAGGAGATGGAGGTGCAGGGATGAACTCCAGCCATTTCCACTTAGAATAACATACTGGTGGGCCTAGTGCAGTATCTACTGGTGGCACCGCTAGCTGTGGTGTTGAGATCTTCCTGCAGCAGCTTGTTCACCCCAATAAAACAAGGAATTAAGTAGAAAGTTTACCACAACAAGCTGGAGAGAACAGGGGGAAAATGGCTTTTTTGTTTCCTGTGAGTTTCACACAGGACGGGATGGTGTGTAGTTATAAAATATTCCGTATGTGTGTGTACTTGATTTTGTACTAAAGGGCTGTTGCTGTGCCAGAATGTCAAGATCATACTGTGGTTAAAATGGAATTTTGCTGGTAATTTATTGTTTGTTCCTGTTGCCTTATTCTGCAAAAATTGTTTGAGTAAAAGTACCATGCTGGAGATGACACACTGGGGATGTGGTGCAGAAGGCTGGATGGAGAGGAGGGAGATCTTTGCCTGATGCCATCTCCAGCTGTTACTCCAGCACTTTCCAATCCTGTACCCTGGAGCTGTCAAACCCTGGGGTATCTCCCAGCTCTAGGGAAAGCGTCTCTGGGTGGCTCTGCCTCCTGAGGCAGGTGGGAGTGGAAATTCCTGTTGCACAGGAAAAGATGACTGATAACACTCAAGGTACTGCTCTGCCCAAAGCAGCTGATAACTCATACTTCTGGAAGAGAATAAAAGGTTTGGAAGGATAAAGAGGTGGTGTCTGACTGGGAATTCTGTAGTAGATGAATCCTAACACCTGTGTGCAGCCTCCTTTCTTCTCTGGGGCTATAACAGCTGTAAAATCAGCTTCCCATCACCTGAGGCTGGAAGGGTTTTCATTTTAATGCCACACATTGCATTCAGTCCCTGATAACACCTGTAGGTTCTTGTGCAGGCCTTGCCTTGACCCACACCATACCACTGCTCAGCTCTGGAGGTCCCAGGGTCTGTCCTCATGCTGGTTGCATGTTGGTTTCCTGTGGCTTACCCCCAGAAGAAGGAGAGGCTCACATGGAGTTAGCTCACCTTAACAGGTTTCCTGAGAAATTCCGTGTGTTTATGATCGGCACCTCCATTTGTAGAATGTGAGTGGCTGTCCTGAGGTTTGTGACTTAAAATTCAGGGGTGTGTTTTGTGGGGAAGAATAAAGAAGATGGAAGATGCTTGTGCATAGGGAGAAAATTCACAGAAAACTAAAAGGAAAGCATAA
Source organism: Pedionomus torquatus (assembly GCA_013398155.1). NCBI lineage: Eukaryota > Metazoa > Chordata > Aves > Charadriiformes > Pedionomidae > Pedionomus > Pedionomus torquatus. Next base: position 111,109 of record VZRU01000008.1, on the reverse strand, counting down.
TCTGTGTGGGGTCTTTTTCATGCTATAAAATTATAGAATTGTCTAGGGACCTTTGAGATCATCTAGTCCAACCTCAACCTAACTGATAAAAAACCAACACCTCATCACTAAGCCATGTCACTAAGCGCTATGTCAACCTGTCTTTTAAATACCTCCTGGGATGGTGCCTCAACTACTTCCCTGGGCAGCCCATTTGAAGGTTTAATAACTCCTTGCAGTGTAAAAATTTTTCTTAATACCTCCTGGCATGAACTGGGGCTATTTCTTCTTGTCCTATTGCCTGTGACTTGGGAGAAGAGACCGATCCCTGCCTCTCTACAGCCTCCTTTCAGGGAGTTGCAGAGAGTGATAAGGTCTCCCCTCAGCCTCCCCCTCCTCTGCAGACTGAACACCCCCAGCTCCCTCTGACCCATTTCAGCCCCTCAATGTCTGTTGGTTTTGGGGTTGTTTTGTGGTAAGGGGCCCAAAACTGTACACAGCACTTGACATGGGTCCTCACCAATGCCAAGTAGAGAGGGACAATCACCTCCCAAGTCCTACTTGCCACACTGTTCTTGATGCAGGCCAGGATGCTGTTGGCCTTCTTGGCCACCTGGGCACACTGCTGGCTTATGTTCAGCCAATGGTTGACCAACACCCCCAGGTCCTTTCTGCCAGGCAGATTCAGCTACTCTGCCCCAGGACTGTAGCACTGCATGGGGTTGATGTGGCTCAGGTGCTTGACTCAGCACTTGGTCTTACTGAGCCTCAGCCCATTGGTCCAGCCTGTCCAGATGTCTCTGCAAAGCCTTTCTACCTTCAAGTAGGTTGACAATCCCAGCCTGTTTAGATGCAGCTGCAAACTTACTGAGGGTGTACTTTATCACTGATCTGGACAAGGGGATCAAGAGGTTAAAGAGAATTGGACCTAATACTGAGTCCTGGAGGAGCTGGAAATGCCTGCTTGAAATACATCCTTGTTTTAGTGGTCTCTTACGTGAGCTGGTTCTTCTAACTGGTGTGGCGGCTCCTAGAGTTAGAGTCCTCCTGGATTTTGAGGGCTGTGATTCTGAGTCAAGAGTTGGCCCTTCAAAACCCAGGCCAGGCCTGCAAACAAACATCAAAGCAAGAGGGGCTTTGCACAGGACAGTGTGAAGAAACCCCTTTTATGAATGTCTGATGGGTGCAAATTGGAGAGGAATAAACCAGAACTGTTCAATGAAGTGTAAAAAGGGGTGATAGCACAGAAAGCTGAGGAAACAGGTACAGACCTGCTTTGGGCTTGCTTTGTGTTAGGGAGCTCTTTAGATAAAAATCCCTGCCAGACCCCAGAAAGTAGGTTTTAAATAACAAGGGTGTTTGAGACAGACCTGTGGTTTTGAAGCAGATTCAGCTTGGAACAGTCATGGTGATGGGATCCAAGGCAGTGGACTTTGTTGTGACATTGTACAATTCCTCAGCACTAGCACCTTATCTCTTGTTACTGGCCTGGGCTGTAAGAAATATATTTATATGTGTTAAAAGTTTCAGTCATCTTCTGTTTTATTGTGACTGTTTTGCCTTAAACAGCTTTTCTGTGCTATATCCTGATGACCAGGTACTGTCCAACAAAGGTGTTGGGTAAGGTCTGGCACCTTACTTTGGGAGGAAGGTGTTTACTGATGCCTCTCTGGTGCCCTTCTGGAGCACAAAAGGTTTTGAAAGTTTTGCGTTTGCCATGTTGGTGTGCAATTATTTCAAGCAAGCAATTTCTTCCCAGTTGTGACACCGATGTCCAAGGGGAAGGTGGGGCAAGACAGGAAGAAAAATTAAATTCAAAATTAGCACCATGCAGTAAATTCTCAGTGCTAATGACAGCAATACAACATTAACTATGGTTTCATTACTGTAAAGTTTTCTACAGGGTACTTTTTATTTGCTAGAACCTCCTGGCATGGTTATGGCTACCTTTTTTTTGCCTCAATAATACAGTTTAGAGTAATCATTCATGGGGATAAATATGTCCACTGTGGGAGTTTAGCAATATTGATTAGCAGGGGACAAAATCAGTTAAGTCATGTGTTTACCTGTAGTGAATACCAGGCAGCAAAGTGATGGTCGGCTGTTCTTTCAAACTCTGCTCCTGCAATTAGAAGCCAAGCTGTTTGTGTGAGCTGGGCAGGAATGTGCTGGTATTTACCCAAATTTTGAAGAAGATACTTAGCAGAGGAATGTGCTCTGCGTGCTCGCCATTCCGCTCAGAAACTCTGCATATAAAGTAAACCTCAAGCAAATATTTGGAGGGCCAGGGGGGCTTCAGAAGAACGGGATGTCCTCCAGACCTTAGGAAGAGCAAGTCCTCCCCAAGTACTCAGTTGTGTTTTGTCCTCTGCAAGCTTCATCCCCACCAGTGCTACTGCCTGGGTGGTTACAATAAACCTCTTTATTTCATTTTAATATGTGTCTGCGTGAGCACCTGATATTCAGAATGGGTTTAGGAGAGACGAATTGCTCCTGAAATTGGTAATAACAGAAAGCAAACCTGTCTGACAGCATCTGCCCTGTGATCTTCTGAGAGCAGGTAAAAGAATCTTTAATTAACTTTTTGCAAGGGTGGGGTAGTATTTTTGTTAAGAACTCATTTTGGAAAGTTACAGCGTGAATTGTTGTTGCCTGAATTAGAGTAGCCTAATGAATTGCAATAGATTAGCTCCTAGCCTGTAGTAAATACAGGGTTTAAGGAAGAAAAGCCTCAATGTTTGCTGTAGGCTGAAGGGAGGGACCTGACTTGGGAGAAAATTGCTGAAGCTGAGGTAACGCAAGAGTGCGGTGGCTTGTAACTGCTGTTGTCAAAAACATTTCCAAAAGCTCTTTGCACTGCTGATCTGCTTTTCTGTCTCCTGTCTGCCTGAGACACCTCAAAGCTGGTTAGAGGCTCTGGTACAGGTATGATGTGCGTGGTTACATGGGCCCCAGTTTATCCTCTGGATATTTTATCTGACCAGATAAACTCCTGGAACTGGCCCACAACAGAAGCAGTTTGAGTCCTTGAGTGTTTTAGCTTCCAACTTTGGAGCCATTGGAATTTGCCCTGTTGCCTGTTGGTTATTTGTGTGTACAGCTGTATCAGACCTCGAGCAGTGGAAGCAGCAGTGTGTTGGGTTTGTTTCACTTGGTGCCAATTGTCACTGCTAATTACTGTCGTGACAGGAACAAGAACACGTTTTCTTCCTCCACTAGTGCTCAGTCAAGCTGTTGTCAAACTAGATTTGTGTCTTGGATTGCTGTGGATTCCTTATTAAAAAGTAGCATTTGTTGATGGGATACGGGAGGTGGTGTAAAGCAGTGGATAATTAAATGCTTATCTTGGTACTAAATTCATGCTGTTCCCAAAGAAAAAGCCTTGACAGACCATTCCATTAGCTGGTGGAGTAATTAGCAGTGGGGGCTTCCTCTTAGTAAGGATGTGGCTTACCAGGGGTTGCTCTAGTTAAGTCTCTTCATACCAAAAAATTGCTTTATTTCCCCTTGGTGGTGTGGAGTTACCTGCTGGCCAGAAGGGGCAAGCAGATTGCCACCGTGGGACAAAACTATGTGTTTTCATGCATATATTCTGATAGTTTGCATAAAACAAGAGGTGTGGGGTAGTTTGAGGGCAAGTTTGGAAGAGCAAAGGCAGGGGAGGGCTAGGGTCCCAAAGTGAGTGTCCCTCTGCTATCCCTGCCCAGATCTGGGCAGCTTTACCTGTGGGACAGAGCTAGTGAGAGACAGTGTTTTTCCCAATAAACAAAGGAGTAAGGTACTCCTCTTCCCAGATAATAAAACCCCAGGAGGTTGTTTGAATGAGGTAGCAAATACCTGTAACTGGGTACAGTTGCCTGGGAGGCTTAACTTTATCGTGCTTATGTGTCAGTGAGCTCCATGCTGCTCCGTGGTGCACCACGGAATTTGTCTGCTGCTGATGTGAAAATGCCCTTTCAGCTTGGCCACTGTGAAGGTGTCAAAAACTTCATACAAAATTTTAGCTCTGGAGTGAATCCTGTAAGAAATGCTCTGAGTGGATCAGGTAGTTTAATATTCCATCTCCAATAGCAGCTAGTACCAGCTCCCTTAGGAGATGATGCTTCAAAAGCCCTGTGTGTGCTGGGATGTTTTTTCCCAAGGAACTTTCTTTCTCAACTCCCAGTTAGTTAGCAACTGGCTTGTGTTTGCAAGTATCTGTGTGGCTTTAAGTCCTGCTAAAACTCCAGTTTACTTAGCCCTTGCTCCACAAAAGGCCAAGTCTTGTCATGTCTTTATGCTTTGTACTTGCAAGAATTTGATCGTATGTGTTTGGTTTGCTGGAGGAGTACAGTCTGAATTGCTGGATTTGGGGGGGTGGGGTGGGGGAAAGCTGTAGCATAAATTAAACATATCATGCCTTTAGAAATACTTGCTGTCTTGATGGAATGGTTTTAATCAGCACCATTTCAGTACTCTGTCATTGCTTTGCAAACAAAGTCTTAGTTGGCTCACAGAAATGCTGAAAAACTGAACTGGCAATACCCCTGCCAGGGTATTCTTATCTTCCCAATGTGGTTTCTCTCTGTGTACACAAGTAGATGAAAATGGTTTGTGCGGAGGAGGAGACAAGGGGAGCTCTTCTGCATGACAGAGGTGCTTGTTTGAGATGTTGGTTTAGAAAAGAGCTGCCTGTCTGCAAAATGGTTTGAGGTCCCGCTTGTAGAAACAGCCCTGGGCACCTCCTGGTTTCTTTGCGGTGCAAGTTATTTGGGATTAAGCATGTTTTCTGTAGGGAGGGTCTGGTTTAAAACAAGAGCTGGGCAGAAAGGAGAAACACACACACACCCCTCCTCAAGATGCAGCCTATAAAGATTCATTTGAAGAAGAGAAATTGCTACCATAAAGCTGGTCATGCGTTCTTAAAAATGTATGCACAGCTCTGCAGTGTAAACTACTTCTTCTGCCCCTTGTTTTGACAGTCTCTGCACGTAAGCCTGGATTTCTTGCACGGCCATTACGTTAGGCAGAGCTCTGTATTTGAGCTTGCCCTTTCTGCATCGCTCTCCTTCTTGCTTAGAATTAAATGGGAAGATGACAAGTCCTGGAGGAGAGGTGTTACCAGGAGGTACAGCATATGACCCCTCATTCAGTGGCCGTGGAGGTAATTGCTGTAGTAACTGGCAGGCGAGCCATGGCTTGCTTTTGCTGATGGATCCTGGCACTCCTGGAAGTGTTGGCAGCCTCTTACCTGGCCGCGGGGAGGGGATGGCCATGGGAGATTGGGTGCAGCTCCCTGGATCCGAGTGCAGTCAAGCAGGAGGTTTGTATGACTTGGTGCTGCATGAAATGAATGCAAATAGAGGAGACAGAGGAGGAGGAATTCCCATGTTGAAGTTGAATTGACAGGCAGCTACTTGTCCAGTGTTGCTCTGCAGTTATAGTAGCTTCTAGGGCTGAATAGCAGATCTAGTGGTCTTAGTCCTGTTGTGTCCATCCCCTTCCCCCATTTTCCAAAAGTAGGATGTATAAATGTAGACTTAAAGGCAGGATTAAACCCCAGATTTTCTGACTATCATAGACTGGTTTGGGTTGGAAGGGACCTTAAAGATTGAGTTCTAACCTGATGCCATGGGCTGGGACACCTCCACTAGACCAGGTTGCTCAAAGCCCTATCCAGCCTGGTCTTGAACACCTCCGGGAATGGGGTATCCATGACTTCCCTGGGCAACACATTCACTACTTCACTTCAAATGTGATTTTTCTTAATGGGCAAACACCTACTGCTGGGGTGTCCAGGGTTAGGATGCACAGCTGCTTTGTGGGGACCGTACATCAGTGTGTGCAGGAGTAACTGCAGAGGTGCTCTCCAGGAGTTCCCATAAATCTAGCCACTTGTGCTGGAGCTTGTGGTGGTTGCACAGCCTGGTGTGTAAGGAGTCTATCTTCTTCCAATGTCCCTGTATTTCTGAACATGGATTGTTAAGTGTCCAGTAGTGTTAAATGGAATATAAATTCTCTAGGCTTTCCAGGCACATCGATGATGCTATGTGGGGATGCTGCCAAGGTGCTCTCACCGGAGCTGCTTAGCTCCAAACAGTTTCAGGTTTCACTGTCTGCCTTTCAGGGTTGCTCTGAACTGATGAACCTGGGCTGCTGCTTCCATAAAAAGGTTGCTGAATCCAAATTTCATACGAATATACTGCATACAATTGTAATTTAGGATCCAAGTTTCAAGACTGAGGGCTTTGAAATTTGAAATGGTGTGCAGTAATAGCTACATATATATATTACTTAGTTGTTGTTGTTGCTTCTAGTTTTTAGTAATTCGAGGTGACTTTTTAATTTTTCATACATATTCATAGTGCTGTGTACTGTGTTAAGTATCATTCTTGTGGAGTCTCTGCTAAAGAAAATCTAAGCCAGCTCCAGAGTAACAATAAACAACCCCAGGAAAAAGTGATGTTGCTGCTTTGAGAGAGGAGGAATGATAGACTAGTGTCTGTGTCTCTGCTAAATTATACAAGGAGCTATTGCAGTGAGCAGGGAAACTGCTGTTTGCTGATGTTTCTGTGAGTTATGACCACATTATCCTGGTGTGTGCGTGCCACTTCTGCGGATGCTCCCAGGCATGGCAATTGGTGCTGTGGGAATACAGCTGCTTTGGTGGCTCTGCTTCCCTGCACTGATCCGCTCACTAGAAATGCTCCCCATTTGTTTTTTCTTGTTGTTTACAATCTTAACTTTTATGTCAACTTGTCCCTCCTTGTTTTAGGCTCTTTGTTTTGGCAACTGTCACGCAGTATTTTCAGATTAATTGTTCCCTTTTCACCCCTTGCACCCTCTCCATCACCATGTGGTCTCTAGGTCTTCTCCTAGCTGTTTTGTTTCCTATGCTGCTGAGACAAAGGAAAACCCACCTTCTGTAGGGCTGGTTTCTGGCCAAACCTGCCTTATTCAAAATTAGCATGGGCACTTGCAAAAAAGGAACATCAAATCACAGTGTTTGAATTGCCACTGCCCTGCCACTGACTGTGTACGGAAGAGCAAAAACATACATGAAATTAGTTGATATTTCCATGTCTAGCTGTGTGTTTACATAATGTGAAAGTTTATAGCCATGAAATGGGAACCCAGTGCAGGTAGGTACAATATATTTCCAGGGAGGTCTCTGCCAAGGGCAGGAACAAGAGCAATATCCTGCTTGTGTTTCTTGGGTTGCTGGCAGGGAAGAGCAGCAAGGTGACTTGTTTTTTCTGAAAAGATTTTGTCTTATGAGGATTTTTATGGCACGTGTTCTCCCCATGCCAATGGATATGAAGAGCAGGTTGTCCCTCCCTGGAGAGCACCTTGGCCCATGTCTGTGCACACATTGGTGCAGGAAAGGGCTGGATAAAGGGAAGTGAGGGGCTCAGGGGTTGTAGGACAGGTCCAAAAAACAATTTAATAGCTTGTTTCCTTCATGTAGAGTAGGGCAAGGAACATAAACAGCTGACAAATCTTGGAGCTGGGGCCTTTTAATAAAGGACTGGATATGTTTGTTGTGACAGAAAGCTTGTTGCTGTTCTCATTTGTTGATAATGGGGATCCTTTGCTCTGGTGGGTAAGTAGGTTACTGCTGTAGGAAACAAGTGTGCTGCAGTGGTAGAAAATGTGCTTCCCTTGTTTGCATGCCCTGTCTTCTGGATGTCTATGGCTGGGGCTGTGGCATTTCATGGACAAATGTTTTTTCTGGGCTTTTTCTGGTTTTGGTGATGAGCTCCTGGCCTGGATGGATGAGTAGCATGACATGCAACATGAGTTATCCACTCCTGCTTCCATACAAGCTCCTGGGGACTGTTGCTTTAGATGGGCTGTGACATTCACTTACTGCTGGACCTCGTCTCTGGTTCCTTGTGGCAGTTGTATTTTCTTCCCCTGGTTTGCAAAGTGGTAGGCTTTCATTTTTCTCCTTTGTAGAGTGGCCTCATCCCCAGTTACATCTTTTGAGGAGCCCTGTCTGGTTTACCTGGGCTGTCCTTTAAACATCCCTAGTTTAAGAGCCACTGCAACACACGTTGCATCTCCCGCAATGCTAACATTACCTTCACAAGAGCCGTGATAAATTATTCCAGAATTCCCCCTAAAGCAGGGATTTGATGTTTGGTGAGCCATCAAGGAGAGCAAGTGTCCTGGTGCCTTTTGTTGCAGGGATGGACAAGGCCCTTGCCTCCTGGACCGGTGCCCCCTTGGCAGGGGCATGGCAAGCGCCTGCTGCCGCAGACTGTCTTTGTTCATGGTTTGTGGGACCTGTCTGACGACAGAGCTGGGATTTGCTCTGCCAGGGGTTTCTTTCGTCTACTTAATAGGTGCTTGTGGGCATCTAATAATCAAACCTGAAATGAAATGTCTAATAAGGTCGCAAACAAGAGATGTATGAGCTTTCAGCTACGTGTGCGTGGGATTCACATCTCTGGGGACGTATGTTCATAAATGCTGTATTTGTTGATGGCACAACAGAGACCTAATTACAGGCCTGTTTTCTGTCATAGCTGTGCTGTCATTTTATACAGACCAGGCATAAATTTGGCTTTCCCAGGGGAAAATATTGTATGTAATTATGTGTGTGTGTATTTTAATGTTACCCGTGTAAGCTAAAATGAAGAATTTCCCACCTTTCTGTCACATCATCATGCCTGACCTTTTCCCTCTGCTTTTTTGCTGGTAGCTGTGGATTTTTAATATTTTGCTTAACATTTTTCTTTCCCTTCTCCAACTTGATGTTCCGTATTCTTTAGAGGCTGCCTTTTTCTGGGTCAAATATGGAGGGTCAGCAGGGTTTGTACTTTTTGCTCATTGCATCTGCATGTCTCAGAAGTCAGCAAGTCATCTGATACTTTTTCCTCAAAAAGTATGTTTTTAAAATGTCATGTAACAGAATTTCCTGCAGTAGAAGTAGTTTTAAATGGAAGCCCCCCTTTGGAGATACTGAACATCAAAGCTTAATGCCATCCAAGACTGTAACATACAGTGGGGTATGGAAAGGGGCAGATCTCCATCTTAAATAACAGTAAAGCTACAGCAGAGTCCCTTGAGTGTCTCCAATACTGATAGATGAGAGTTTCGCAAGATAGATATTGGGAGTTCTTTAAGTACTTTCTTTTACCATGCAATTGCTGACAGTAACACAGAAAAGCAATGCATGGAGCGAGTTCTTCTCTTTGTTTCCCTTTCTCTGGTAGAGGAATAGAATAAAATCAATTTGGATTCATCTGCCATATTTCTTGTCGAGGCAAATGTTTAAAACATTTCTGTCTGCAGGCATAGATCCCGACTGCAGTTACCTTGTGCATAGTACTTTAGTTTGTCCTGAACAGCTACACAGACGTGAAAATGGAGATGTGAGCCTCAGATCATCACTTGCCCAGAGACGTTTGAAAGCAATACACTAAAGCTATGATTTAATTCCTGCTTTCGTGCTCCCCCTCGGCCCTGATTTAGGACCTTTGCAAAGACTTTGAGCTGTAGCAACGCCAGGTCGAGCATCCATGGTGGGCAGTCAATTGTTCCTGGTCACCCAGCCAAGAGTTGGCAACATCTGAACAGACTCACAACTTCCCCAGCTTCCTTGCGGGAGCCAAGAAATTGGCAGAAAAAGAGGGACTGGGTTTGAACCAGGGGTACAAATTCTTACAGACTCAACTGCTCTGTAAGTGGCTGGTATACGTAGCCAGGGCTCTGCAGGTGGAGTTAATCGATACAGATCTCGGATTATGGTTTGCCCTGAAAGCGGCACAGCACATCCTGACCAGCCCCATTGCTGTTACTGGGCTTGTGTTCAAGATGATGAGAAATTTACATTTCTGACTTTAACTTTTCTTGGGCTCACTTGAACATGTCTGGATTTTTTTGCATTGTTTGATCTGTTTCTTTTTAATGATGCTGCTGCAAGAGTGTAGCTTAAAATGTTCTTAAGGTTCTTTTTCCTAGAAAATTGTCCTTTTTTTTTTTTTGCATGGGAAGAGTAATAATTCCTTAAGCTTGTCCTGTCCATCCTAGAAATAGATCAATGCATAATCGTTCTATATGCCACTTTTTCTAAGTGATTTGAAGCATCTAGTTGTTTCAGATAACCAGTGGTATCTGGTTTTGGATTCTCAGGCCCATCTGAAGGAGGGAATGGCATATAAAAACTTCTATGGGAACAAGCAAACTTTAGGAGAGCTGGTGTGCTTAAACAAGGCTGTATCTCTTAATGAAGAAGCTGGTGGAAAAACCTGAGTTCTCCAGAATGTAGTAAAAATCTCACTGATTCTTAATGACAAGAGGTGGTACAGTTAGCCCAGGCAAAGTGCTGTGGCTTGGTGCCTACTAGTTAGTGGAAGATAAACAGCTTGAACTTTCATGTCAAGTTATAGATTAAGTAATAGGTGTCCAATTTTCTAAACTACTCAACAGAATGCTACATCAAAGAAGTCACTTGTCAGAACTTGTGCACTGAATTCGTGACTCTTGGCTGTAAATGGTGTGGGAGTGCAAATCTGGGGACATTATCCATTGGTTCAGTTTGTGTGAAGAACTAATGGTTGAAAATCAAATCATGGTCACTGTCTGGGAAGTGGCCAGATAGGGCAACAGTCTGGCCCACAGAACTTCAGGTGGAGAGAAGTCAACTTGGCTGTCACCCATCAAGCTCACAGAGGTTTTAGAGTTCAGACCCTGATTCTGTGTAAATTAATGGAAAACCTGTGTTGCCTATAAAAAACAGGGCAAAACTTACTGAGGCAATAGAAACCTCTGTGTGTAGATGTTATTTACATAACACACCATATCAAGACATCTACTAAATTGGAAGTGGCTTCCCCAGCTGCAGTGAGCCACCTTATTTTCTGCTATAAATTATTTTTTTTTTTTGTGGCAAAAGCAGTCCCTTTGGGTACGACTGTCAAGGCCATTCCCAGGGTCTTGGGGCTTTTAATGTGTTTTTCAGCTGGGCTGCTTTGTGCCTATTGTGCTGGTCCTCAAGCCTGGCTGGCAGTTGCACAAGACTAAAGAGCTGCTGCAATACTGGTGCGTGATGCAGATGTCGTGCAACCCAGTCACACTGTAAAATGGTAAGAAAATTGGTTTGTGTCACATCTTGGGCTAAAGACTGGAGAAATCTGCAGGTGATACCCTGCCCATCACTTCCAACATTGCTTCCGCTGGGGTAAGAGTCTGCAGTAATCTTAAATGCCCTCACTTTGCTTGTGTCAGGTGTATTTTCCCCTTTTAAACTCCTGAAAGGATCGTTATTTGTTTGGAGTTTGGTCTGTGAGGATTCATTGATGTTTGTGAAGCGATCCGTGATCCCTTACTGAGATGAAGTCATGTTTCCTTATTGCTGTGAAGATGTAACTGGTATTGACTTTGAATGCAATAAGGTCTCTGCCAGAGGAGGCTTTCTTGACTCCGTTCTGAGGATGAATTACTTCTTAGGAGTGCTCTAGTATGCAAGGTCAGGTGAGTGGGAAGAATCACTAGCCTGGTGCTGTGCTGGCCTGAGGTGCTCAAAGGAGCAGCAATTTCAAATGCAGGGAAGATGCAGTGTGAGCCAAGCAGGTCTTACTGAGAGGCAGCTTGAGGTCTAAAGTTTGTATTTCATTTAAGTGTAAGTTTTCATGTGAAACGGTAGCAGAGAAGCAGTGAAGGTTGGGACTGCAGTACGTTCTTCAGCCTGGAGACTCTTTTCAAAATTTGAGCACTTTTGTTACTCCTGAAGACCAAAAAGCATGGCTTGAATGATTAGGTGTTCAATTGGCAAAATTCAATAAGAGGGAAATGTTTCTCTTGCAGGTTGTGAACTATCTCAGCCAGTAAATAACAAAGGTTTTTTTGAGCCTTAGATTAAAACTTACAGGCAGTGAGTGAACTGCTTGAGAGCACAGGAAAGTCGAAGTTACCAGCCAAAACTGGAACAGCTTCCTGGTAGTGTTGTTCCTGCTGCCTTATCGGGGATATAAGGGGAAGAAATCTGGGGTTCCGAGAGACAAAACCAATTTCTCTGGACAGACTGAGGAAAGTCTTCTGTGTTGGCAGTAGTTGGCTTGAACTGAAATGTATCACTTCTATGTAGTCGTCAAGATTTAAATTTCCTGATGCTTGCTGAGCTCATAAAATGTCAAGGAGATACCTACTTCAGTTGCAAAAGCACCTGTGTCTAGATCTACTACATCTGCAGCAGCCAGGGTTCAGTCTGGTCCCTAAAGTTTGCAGTGGAAAATGGTGTGGGCCTCTGTATTTGGTAGCATGGATTGGAGCATCAGAAGGTGTGAGAAGCTGTGATAACTTAGTGCCAGCCTAATGATTTATGTCAGCTAAGGATCCAGCTGTTTTTTCTTTAGGCAATGTGGAGAACTGGGAACCAGAAGAGCTGCACTTCCAGGTTAGACGGCTGCTCGTGTCAGTAACTCGGCTTAGAGAGAAAAGACACCTTCCAACCTGCTGTCCATGGGATAACTTTTTATTCAAGACCCCATCTTGTAGTACCACTTGATGCCTTTAAGTGTGAATCTTAATTGCTGGTGTGAGCAGAGCCTATTTCTGTGGCTTGCTGGCTGGTGTAGAGGGTCTGCATTAAGGCACACGACTTGGTGGCTATCACCTGGGCCAGGAGGAGAAAAACCTGCGCCAGCTATGGTTCAGCTGCCCAGAAATCACCGAAAGTGAGGAGGATGCTCTAGGTATTGACATAAAAGTGTCAGAATTTTCATGGTTTTCATGGTTGGAAGGGACTTCTGAGATAGTGCTGTTTGTGTGTGTGTATGGTTAGACACTGTCACCACCCCCTAGAACACAAAAAAACACACACTACAAAAAACCAAACCCCACAAATCACCCAAGCCAACAATCTCGGCCACTAGAGCATACCCTAAAGTGCCACCCACATCTACATGTTTCTTGAAATGCCTCCAGGGATGGTGACTACCACGTCTCTGGGCAGGCCATTCCAGTGCCTGCCCACCCTCTCAGTGAAGTAATTCTTCCTAATACCTAATCTAAACATCCTCTGCTGTAACTTCAGATCATTTCCTCTCAGCCTGTCATTATTCCCTTGGGAAAAGAGGTCAACACCCACCTCTTCACAACCTTCTTTTGGGTAGCTGTAGGGGACAATGAGGTCTCCCCTCAGCCTCCTCTTCTCCAAACTAGTTAGCCTCTCCTCATATGACTTGTTCTCCAGACCCATCACCAGATTCTGCTCTGCTCAGAGAGGCATGAATCCATATAAATTGTCCCTTTACTCTTTCACCCAATGGAGGTATTTAATGGTGTAATAAATCTTGTGTGTGCAGTGGGCTGGGGTGTGTGCCATCCCTTTGTAGCGGCTCTGTTCCATGAATAGGAGCAGCTCCACATCAGCCACAGTGTGCTGGTTCTTTCCAGTGATGTGCTGCAGCATCTGTATTGACCTTTTCAAAAGTTGGATCTGACATTGCTGGGCTAATCCCACACCCTGAAGTGCAACTCTCTGCCAAAGATCTCCCTCTGCATCCCCTTACCCTGGAGCCCATGGGCTGCAGAGAGGTGGGAGATGCTGTGCTTACTCATAGTGGTGGGTGCCATCACTTTTGCTGCTGTTTCTCATTCTAATTCACTGTCCTACACTGGTTCTGGGCTTTCAGTACTAGCAAATGGAATGTGCTGGATTTTGAGCTAAAATAAACATGATGCAGCTATTATGAATATGATGATAGAATTTGCCCTCCCACCATTGCTAGGTGGGTTTAAACAAGAGGGGGCGGATAGAAGTAGAACTAGTTAGTGTATAAAAGGGGGGAAAAAACAAAAGCTGAGTCCTTCAGGACTATAAATCTGTTTGTCAAATTCATGAGTGCTTTGATTCAAGGCAAAGTCCATAAGATACTGAAAACCAGGCTTTCTGTTGTTGCCTTGAAATCAAAATTAAGCCAAAAATCACAGAACTGAATTAATCATCTTTGAGTTAAATCTTGCAAGTAATACTGTATAAACACTTCATATCCAAAGGGGATTATAGTCAAATACTGAGAGGATGGAGGAGTTTAAGGATGTTCTGAATTGCAAAGCAGGCATTTAGAAAGCATTTCTGGAGCTGCACCTCTGGGCTGGGAGTGCATGGAGGGAGGGGTGAGGTGGTGCTTAGGGCAAGCAGCTGAGAGGAAATTAGACTTGGCTGAGCCTGGATGAGAGCAGGCAGCCACACAGAAAGGGAAGACAATGGCCAAATGACCATGGGTCAGTGTGCCTTAGCTGTGGCTCCAGTCCCACGTGCTGCCTGTGCCAGCGGTGTTTCCTGTGCTCGGTTTGCTCTGTGGACTTTGGGGTGTTTTCTGTCAGGCACCTAGGCTGGATAGGGTGGGTGCAAGTCCTGGCTGCTGCTAGCCCCAGCTTGCTTGGGCAAATGTCTTTGTATGGATCTGTTTGCTCATCTGTGAAATGAGTAGCAGCCACAGTAGGGAACTCAAATCAGCTGATCATCATTAACTACTTGGGATGGCATTTTCCTTTGGATTGCTCTGTGCAATGCAGTGATTGTGATGACAGAAGAAGAGGAGAACAGACAACCAATATGGTTTTTCTCATGAGGGAAGATAATTAGTGTATTGCATAGTTTTTAATGCTGTATTGGGACAGGTGTCTCCAGAAAACCAAGTGCCAGACTTTTCCTTATAGAAGACAAATTCTTGAGTTCTTCACTCTCACTGTATCTCCAATAGAGTGCACATGATTAACTGAAGATTCTACTTGCCAAAGAATAGTAGATGAATCTGAAGTCTTTATTATTCTCCCTATTCAGGCACCAACCCAAATCTTATATTTGTTACAGAAATTACTTGAAATATATGCTTTCCTAGTATTTTGGAGCTTTTCCTCTGTTTGAAATGCTTTGACTTCTGTTACCATTTTTACCTGCTGTGGCTTGTGGTGCAAGCTCCCTGCACAGTTCATTTCCTTGGATGATTTATTTACCAGTGACACAGCAGAGCCCTCAACACAGTAATTGCAGTGACGTGATCATCCAGACATCAAAGGCAGGAGCCCCTGGTTTCTCATCTCTCTCATGCTGCTGCAGTCCTCCCACCTCTGCCTTTGTGTTCCCTCTTTGTTGCTTTAATCCTCTTGAGGGAAGGAAAAAAATATCTCAATAGCAGATAAAAACTGGCTGAGTGCTGGAGCAGCTTTCTCTACATAACTGCTTACATGGCTATGTCAGTACCAAATGGTTGTTACATCACTTGGGGTTTTTGCTGTTACCATGTCCCCTCTTTGACCTGATGCTTTAACTGGCCGTGTCTCAGCAAAGATGGATTGTGTTGGAGCTGGGCAGAGAAGGGCTGTGTTGCCCACGTTGCTGTTCCTGAAGACGAAATAGACTGGGGATGGGTACGTGGGGAGAGCCCTGGTTTGCTTCCTCCCCATCTGGTGAGAAGCAGCTGGGTTTGCATCTCCAGGAATCGGCCAGGTCTTGTGGGAAGAGTGGAAGGAGCTCACCCCTTGATGGGCTGAGCAGAACTCAGCCTCTGCAGAAAGAAGACCTCTGTGGTTTGAGTTGGAAGGGACCTCAAAGCTCTTGTCCCACCCCACTATCATATAAGACTATCTTTGCAAGATGTATTTTCTAATGACTGGATGAAGTGAATCAAAACAGGTTTTAGTGGGAAGGTATCTCAGTTTTAAACCTGCATCGGTAGAAACCTTGATACCCCAAAAACAAGGCCCTTCACTGGTTTAAATGGGATTAGAGAGCTCATCTCTTTTGTGCCCTCCCATTTATCTCAGTGCTCTGAGCAGATGTCCATCCTTTCAGCTCGGCAGCCTGCTATGGGTGTTTCAGCTGGTAAAGCCACTAGAAACTCTGGGAAGCTCTGGGATGCTTCTAGCTCAAGAATAAAATCCCAGAAGAGCTTGAGTCTTGGAAGCAGCTCCTCAGCAGGGAGCTAAGTGTTAGTGCAGGGATTAAGGACAGCTTGGAAGGAGAAAGTCTGGCAGCACAGCATGTTGAACTGCTAACTATTGCTTAAGACATGCTGATTTCATTGATTTAGGCTGAAGCCATTAATTAACTTGTTTTATGTGTGTGCACATCTCGCTTTCTGTTATTTGGGAGAACTACAAAAGGGAAAAACAGAAGGGGAGAAAGTACAAGTTCCTGCTGAGAGCAGAGCAGGGGTATTCCTGTTCCTGAGATGATGTGCCCTGGGATTTGGAGGTACCAGCTGATCCAAGGCGATGCACTTACCCTTTGGCACAAGGTAACTTTCCTCCCAGACAGCAGGAGCCCAGGCTGCCGCTGCTCCATTACACACTAATAGTCTGAGAAATGAAATACAATTATTAGTTGGATTGTTAAATGGACCTAGAGCCTGCATCAGAAATCTTTCCAACAGCAGTTGGAGTGTACAGTAGTAAAAAAAAAAGCTGCAAAAGCAGGATTACTGCAGGATTTATTGTTTTTATAAGCTACTTCAATGCAGTGCAGGATGGGCACTGGGCTTGAGATATGGCTGTGCTCCCAGGGCTGAAACTTGCTTTTTGTGTCAGACCACTGAGCAGTTCTTTGGTTGCTCTATGAGAAGGGAGTAGGGTCCACAAGAAGGTCTTCGTGGTGATGATAGAGCATTTATGGTATATGCTTGAAACAAGAAGTGTTTTCTATTGTAGTTTGGTATGTTGGCTTGAAAACAAATTCTGACCTTCATATGCTGAAGCCCAGTACATCTGTCCCCGTAGAAAGGGTTATATCTGCCTTGGTTTGCTGTATATATACTATGGAATCTGCTGCAGGTATAATGGCAGGTGAATGATCTACAAACCAGTTCCTGAGTGCTGGGATATGAATTGCAGCTGCAAGTGATAGAGGCGGTTATGGTCCTCTGTTACAGGGCTCCATCTACACAGGGTAGCCCATGAGATCTGGTAAATGGAGCAGGAAAGTGTTAGGTTTTTTGAATATCAGCATCTGCTGCTTGTTTCAGTGCCCAGTCTGGCCCAAACCATGACAGGCAAGCTGTAGAATATGGTTCTTCCTATTTTTGGGGGGGGTGACAACTCAGTTGCAAAACCTATCAACTCTAACCCAGTCTGAGAAGCATCCTCACAGCACACTGAAGCTGAATATCACAGTGTAATTCAGCCCTAGATGTGTCAAGTCCAGCATTCCAGGATTGCCATCCTGGAGCAAGCTAGGTTCTGTTCTTGTTTTGAATCTGGCTGCTAAGTGCTTCAAAAGACTGTGTCCTAGGAGGTCTCAGGTGCAAAGCTTCCCTCTGTTAGGGGGTGACAAGGGATGGGATGGAAGCAGCTCCTAGATAGAAAATGCTTGGGACTCTGCAGCAAAGCTCATCAGCACCTCAAGCTGTGGTGTTGGGCATGTTCTTTGTTTATTGAAGAAACTGGTTGGACCCAGGGAGGAGCCATCCTCTAACTTCTTTCCATATAACAGGAAGAAAGATTATGTTGGGAGGCAACTCCCCACCTTCTCTGCTGGAAAAAAACAAACAAACAAACAAAAAAAAGAGGCAGAACTGTTGAAGCTTGACTGCAGAGCTGTAGAGCAGCATGGAAACTGCTCTTCGTAGCAGGGAATGCACGGTGGGGTGTGGAGAGAGAGGATGTGTGTGTTTGGTCGTAAGGGGTTTGTTTGTGCCAGAAGCTTGGCCATCAGTCTGGGTGAAGGCAGATGGAAGTAATTTTAAGGGATAGGAGCCAGCTGACGGTTATATCTTGATACAGAACAACTGTGGGCTACCCAGTCCTTAAAAGAAGTTTTTGTCATTTAGTGGCTGGTCTGTGCCCTGAAAATAGGTTTTTATATGCCCTTTCTGACTGGACATGGGGTTTTTAGATGCTGTTGCAGCTCCAGCCCAAAAAAACAAAGATGGAGGGTGGTGGTCTCCGTGGTGGTCTCCATGGTGTTTGCAGCTCTTGAAGGTTTTTGTTTTCTCTTATGTTTTAAATCCCAAACTCATTCCAGACTCAAAGTTTTCATATTGCAATAGCTGCTCTCCCTTTGGTAGGTTCATAGCTTTCAGAGTAGATGAGATCTTGGAGATAAGAATCTCAGGAGGCAAATGGAAAGAAGCCCGAATGATAAGTTTATCACGCGTTTCTCCCTGGTTTTTATGTTCTTATCCCAGACAAAGCTTTATCTTTCATCCCATAATTATGTGATTCCCTGTGGGCAACTTAAAGCAAGCTTTTGAAAGTGTTAATTTTATCTATTAGATGCTTTTTATGATCTCCAAGTGTAGACATTGGTGCTAGAAAGAAAGTTTTGAGGGCAAATTCCTATGGTTTCAGTAAACTGTACTACCAGACCAGCTTTGAGCCTGTTTAACCGGATTGACCACGTTTACATTTGTAAGTGATATGGTTAAGTAATGTGTTGCTGGAGGGGGCTGCTTCCTCTTCCCACTTTCCCCTTCACTTTAAGCTAAGTTGAGTGCATTTCTCCAAAATCCTCTTTTGTCATTTTCTGCAAAAGATCCTGAATTTTTCCTACATGTCCTAAAAAGGTGCAGAACCCACATCTGAATTTGTTTCTTCTTGGGACTAATATTTTGTGTGTTTTGCTGTGTTCGTTTTTGCTTGCTTGTGATCATCTAGATTGTGATGTGTAACAGTTCCTACTAAAAGAAAATAAACTGAATTAAATTGCAGCTGTGCAGGACACCACTTGCAGAGCAGCTCAGATGTGACTCAGGGTACAGTGGTCCGTCAGAGCAGTAATTATGGAAACCATGTCCCCTGATGGCTCCTGGCTGCTGCTTAAACCCGCAGCCCAAGCTGCTATGTGGCTTTTCCCAAAGGAAAGGGGAAAAGAGCAAACTTGTGAGCTGTAGGCTAAAGTGAACAGATAAAAGAGGCTTTGAAAACAGAAGTAACTGGTTTGAATCAAATCCTGGAAGGGAGAGTGAAAGGAGTAGGGGGCTTATATGCAAGGGGGATGACTCACTGCTGTTGTCATCAAGGTCTCCTCTTACAGGATTAGGGATTACTGCCCAAGAATATGATAGTTTATCAAAATCCAAATTGAAGACAGAAGTCTGTAGCTGGAGACTCCTTAGCTAGGGCCCAGGGTGCTGCCTGGTGTCATCTCATTTCTCTAGCAAGGTCCTTCTGCCACTTGTGCCAGGGCTCTGGGCAGAGCGAGCCCTCAGCGTGCTGCAAAGGGTCCTGTAGGTTGTCAGGGGCTGAAGACTTGCCAGCCCTGCTTGTCAGAGAACTAAAAGCACCAGGAACCCCATGGGATGGCATCGGGGATTAATTTGTCTGGTGCAGAGATGGAGAAGTGGAGCTGTTGTAGTCTTTCTTTCTTTTTTTTTTTTTTTTTGAGAGGAGAGTATCTCTGTTCCTGAAGTGCCTAATGCTACGGGCAAAACTGTTTGGAGGATGCTGGCAGCTGAGCCTTGGCACTCCTGTGTCAGCCTTCTCTTTCCTTTCACTCCAGTAACTGAGTTTGGGGTGCCTTGTGCCCTGCTACTGCAAACTGGTACATCCATAGGGGTACATAAGGAGGTGTGCCAGGGAAGGATTCTACTGCCATCTTCACACAACTCCCAGATCCACAGTGGGCTCCTTCTCCCTCTGAAGTGCAGCAAAGCTTTTAGGCAGAGCTCCTCCTTGCTAAGTCTTTAAGTCCAAATCTTGGTTTTGTGCTGAGCTTTTTTTAATTGTACCAGAGGAGGGCAATACTTTTGTTAAGAATGGGGCTGTTTGACAAATCACCTGAGATCACTCAAATCCAGTTTTCTTTCTTTGCCAGAAGCTGGTTGCCACTGATCCAAGGAGTGCTTCTGCTCTGCTTCTGCTGAGCCCGGGTCTGTCCCAGCCCTTACCCCGATAACTTTCCAGCCTGCGCGGAAGAAAACAGCTCATAAATAAAAAGCTGCAGCCCAGGGCAGGAGGGTCCCCAGGGCAGNGGAGATTTGTCTTTCTCCAAGTGATGCTGTCCCTTCTCAGAAATGACACCACCACCTCTCCTGGGGGATGACAGCCCCAGACCACTGACTCCTGAGATAGTATTTTATTATTTTTTTTCCTCAACAGACAGGAAACCCTGTCTTCCTACTGGGGTCCCTGTGTGTCCCCGTGTGCTCTGTTCTGTGCAACTGGGAGTGAGACCCATCAAGGTCTCCCACCCTGGGATGAGCTGGGAGCAAATGGGATGTGGCATATTTTTCTGCTTAGAGTGAGTCTGTGTGTGCCTGAGCTCTTTTTGCTGTAGATCCCTCCCTTCCCCCCCCCCCCAAAGTGTTTGCGGGATGCTCTTCCTGCG
>VZRU01000008.1:44501-90697 GCA_013398155.1 Pedionomus torquatus | reverse complement strand
CAGTGGGCTCCTTCTCCCTCTGAAGTGCAGCAAAGCTTTTAGGCAGAGCTCTTCCTTGCTAAGTCTTTAAGTCCAAATCTTGGTTTTGTGCTGAGCTTTTTTTAATTGTACCAGAGGAGGGCAATACTTTTGTTAAGAATGGGGCTGTTTGACAAATCACCTGAGATCACTCAAATCCAGTTTTCTTTCTTTGCCAGAAGCTGGTTGCCACTGATCCAAGGAGTGCTTCTGCTCTGCTTCTGCTGAGCCCGGGTCTGTCCCAGCCCTTACCCCGATAACTTTCCAGCCTGCGTGGAAGAAAACAGCTCATAAATAAAAAGCTGCAGCCCAGGGCAGGAGGGTTCCCAGGGCAGACATTCTGGTTCTCCACATTAAATCTTCTTGTGCTGGGTGGAGATAAATGTTTGCAAATGCAGAACCCTGAGCTCCTCCTGCCGAGCCCCTGTTTGCAGTGTGCAAGATGGGAGTATGCCCTCCCCTTGCCTTGAATTTTAGGACAGGGTTTGTTTTTCATAATTTGTTCACTGCTGATGTGGCTGGTGTTAATGGGAGCTTTTGTGGCCACTTCTGGCTGGTGGGTGACAAGTGATGTGAGGCTGGGACTTCAGGCCACTTGTTTCCTTCCTGCGTGGTGAGAGACAAAGAGGGGAGAGCTCAGAATGGCCTGAGCGCAGTGGCTGCCCTTGTGTGCCCCCCTGGATGTGGGATTTGTCGTGGCAACACTACCCTAAGGAGGCATCTCCTNTGTTGCAGGATGCTCATCCTGAGCACATGTGACTTCAGTCCCTCTTTTGTTTTTCTTTAAAAATAAAAAAAAAAACACCAGCAAAAAACAACCTTAACTCTGGTTGTGTCATGTAATAGAAGAAAGCAAGAGTTGTCTTGTTAACTTCACCATCGCTGCACACTTGTTCTGTGCCTGGTTAGAAAACATCATTTGGAGAATATAACACTACATGACAAATAGAGCAGAATCGTGACTCTGCAGGAACAGGGGTTTTCCTCTCCTGGAAGAGAGAAAACGTGGCAAAGACTTCAAATTGTGCCGTGTATCAAAACAGCCTCTTCACAAATTGTATTCAGCAACTTGAGCCAAGATCCTTGTTGCTTTACAGGGTGCTACAAATTAATGCTGATGCAAGATTGGGCTCTTACTACAATCTCAACCCTTTAATTCAAATAATGTGGGACAAAAAAGGGAGAATTAGTTGAAAATAACAAGTCTCAGAAGCCCAGCTTGTCATTTTATTAGACTTGTCCTCGCTTTCTCCGCCTTTCTGATAAGAAGGATATTCTCCCTCTGGGATGGAATGAATAAACTGGGACGAAACTCATTTGTTTGGGTATTATGTGTTAATTAATTTCTAACACTAATCCTTACCCTGTATGCAGTTTCTTTTTTCTTCAGGTTTTTAGATAGTAGAACACAGTCCTCTTGCCAGGAGAAGGTGGGCAGGTTTTGCTGTGTTACAAAGGGAAGCAGGTTGTGTTGTCCCTGTTGACCTCAGGGCTGTGGGGAGGTTTTGTCTATGCAGCAGTTGATTTTTGGGGAGCGGGAGGTTTCCAGAAGGCTCAGGTAAAACATGTGAAACTTCAGACTCACCTGAAACGTTGCCTTGACCCCTCAACTGTATTGCAGCCTCTTGCTGGTGTGATTCACCTGGGAGCCAGGTGTGTGTGGGGGGGTGTTCCCATACTGGGCATGGAAAATGTTAGAGTCACTACTGTATANGGTTTCCAGAAGGCTCAGGTAAAACATGTGAAACTTCAGACTCACCTGAAACGTTGCCTTGACCCCTCAACTGTATTGCAGCCTCTTGCTGGTGTGATTCACCTGGGAGCCAGGTGTGTGTGGGGGGGTGTTCCCATACTGGGCATGGAAATGTTAGAGTCACTGAGTATAGTGTTTTAATGGGGGGAAAAAAACCCCAAGCCCCAAAAGTACATATTATAAGAATGTAAGAATTCTCTTTTTGGAATAAAATGAAACAATCTTCAAGCCTCTGGACAGCATGGGCTGGTTTTCCTTTTGTACCCAGGCTTTCCTAGACTTCCGATAACAGAAATTTTAAGTGCTTTCTTTAAACTGATGGGCAGCTTGCCATTCAGGCAAGGGAGGACGTGGACTCTTTCTCTGATCTTTCAGTGATTTAGTGATTTTTTTTTTTTTTGTTCTTAGTCCGTTCTTGCACTCAGCAGTTACCTCTGGCTGCTGCTACATCCTGCTTACTTATCTTTGTCCGTTCTTTCAAAATCAATATGTGCTGCTAAAGTGCCAGAGTTGGAGAAGAAAATTAAAAAAAAAATTATATATATCCAATCTGAGGTTTAATGTGTGAGTATTGCTTATGAAGTGATGAGATGGTCTTTAGTTCAAACGGGCTTTCTTTTTCATTTCTAATCTATACATAAGCATCCATAGGAGCAAAAATCCCTGCTCGAGGAGAGGTAATATTATAATAGGCAATCCTAGAAAAGGGTTAATGTTTTATTCTTAGTGTATAAACTACTGCAGGTGACTCAGGCAGTGACTGCCCTATGAGCTCTTTCTCATGGTGCGATTCCTCTGGGCTCGCTTTCCAGTAACAGAGTAAAGGGTGACCTCTGTCCTGTTGTGTTAATATGATTCCAGGTGAATTAAGGGACAGACTGGAAAAAATGTGTAAGAAACAGATCTCAGCTTGCCAACATGCTCTTTAAAATACACAAAGCAGGAAAGCATCAGTTGCAGAGGGGCTGTGGAAAGGACTGATTTCTCACAGGGAATTTCTTGGCTATGGTGTGTTTCGCTCCTGAGATGCAAGGAGAAATTTGGGATCTGACTTAGACTTAAGTGTGGAATTGGATCATGATGGTTTTATAAGGAGGATGATTGTCCTTAAAAATATAAATATATATACTAAAAAATCATATTTTTTTCTATTCTATTATTTCCATACTATTTTAAATCGTGTTCCTCTGTAATCTGAGAGCAATTTTCTATTAGATACTAGTTCATGAAGACTTTTAGCTGTAACAGAGTTGAATTTAGGCGGTTAAAACGTGGAGCATAAATAATTGAAGGGTAGCTCTAAGATGAGCTGGAGTTGTCCGTGGAGCTGTGCTGGGTCCAGGTTTCTGCTGAACCATCTGTTGGCCTCAGAGCATGGAAGTGATTCCAGTAAGCTCTGGGTCAGGTTGCTGGTCCCTCACATAAATAACATGCTATCAGAAAAGGGTCAATTGGGAATACTTTATCTAATTAACTATTGATACAAGAAAATCAGTCCCACTGGAAGTTATTAAAGCCTGGTGAGAACTTATACTATCTGCCTTAAATCCCTATTATCATGGTATTTCCTAATAGGATAATAGATTTTTGCTATAGAAAAGCAATTACAGCCTGGTAAGAATTTACCAAGAGAATAAATTGTGAAAATACGAAGTAAATCTCCCACCAATGGGGGTTATGTCTTCGTTTCTGGCTGGAATGAAAGAGCTCAGCACCCAGGGCTGGGCATATTCCCTTGTGAGAGGGGGACTTTCCTGGGGAACAGGGGGATGTGCTTGTGGTTGTTGGTGGTGTTGGTCCATTGATTTTATATTTGTCTGGTGTAAGCAATAAAAAAAATATGGCTTGTCTTTCTTTTTAATGAATTGCTGAGTTTCTTCTTTGTAGGTAGCTGAATAACTCACTGCCTCTATCTCCTGGGATCATGAAGGGAAACTTAGTGGGTTTGTTTGCTAAATATTGACACTTTCATGGGGGGAACCATCAAAAGTGGGGTTGACTATTGAGACTGGTGATGTAGTTCGTGCACTCAGGGCCCTGAGAGCAAGGTGTGTGCCTCTGCTTAGGAGTCCAAGCCTGTCTGAGCCACACTGTTGGCATAGCAGACAGTAAATTGGCTTTTTTTCCCTCTTCTCCCTCATCACAGCATCACTTGTGCAAATTCTGGGTGCTATTTATATGTTTTTATTGGAGCCCTCCGAGGCTGTGTGTGGAGAGGTTCTTGCCTTGCAGAGGTTTGGGGTGGTGAAGCCCAGCTGTGTGCCGGCTGCCCTCTAGTGAGCCACTGCCCACAATAAATCACTGCGGGAGCAGGGAGCCTGCTTCTTCATCCACAGCCTCTTAAAAACTTGTGATCACTGTAATCCCTTTTAATCTCAACCTGGTGATGCTTCATCTTGCTGGTAGGAATCTGGTTGTGGACTAATTAGTCTGTTTTAAGCTGGGGTGTGTGTGTATGTGTTAAATTTTGCTCATCTAGAGAGTATCACTGCTGTGGGAGGTGTGAAGGAGCAAACTTCTGCGTTTCCACTGGCAATGGGGCTGCTCCAGCCCCTGCCTTGGGCTTTTTGGTGTGAACAGCAGCATTGCTGGGGACTGATCCGTGGGGGAACTGCTGGCTCAGATGAATGGCAAATTTCAGCACAAAATTACTTGCCATATAATAAAATTGTAGGATGGTTTTTAACAGCTGCTGGAGTGTATCTGTGGGCTCGGGCAGTGTGTTCTTCATGTACAGGCTCCTGTGTCTGGTGATGAGAACCCTTGCTGAGGCTGTGCTCTGTCCTCCCCCCAGCCGTGTTCCCCTACAGAACAGGTAGCTGGCATCCCTCAGTGCCAATAATTTCATTCCTGCTCTGGGAAGGTTTTTGCTTTGTTTCCATAGGGGAGAAATGCTTTAGGGTGGGCTCTATTTATGTTGTATTGCTCTAGCTGTTTGTATATTGTGGTGGGTACATGTGTGGAGAGGGTTAAAACTGGTCCAAGTCCTGTCTGGCAGCTGCCATCATCGTTGTGATCACTAGGATTCAAAATGCAAACAATAAGATGTGGTTGGTGACACCAAAGTTCCTGGAGGTGCTGCCCAGGCAGTATGCCTGGCAGTTCCTCCAGGTTTGAGTTTTACATGTGAGAGTCCCCAAAACTGCATGCTGTATGTGCTTCAACCCCCTGAGGAGAACAGCCAAGAAAGAGCAGAAGATCTCTGGAGTTTCAGATGGATTTAGTGTTGGAGTTACCCTCTCTGAAGAGCAGGTGTGTAGATGGAGGAGGGGCATCACAGCAAAATTCACCTGGGAGGTGAATTGGATGGATTCCCTGCATAAGAGCAGGCTTAAAACAGGCACCGGTGCCCTGGGCTGTTGAAAGACCGGTCCTGCAGCAGCAAAGTGCTGCTGTTTTGAGGAGCTGCTTGTAGGGGATACCTGGGGGTGCAGGGGGAAGGATTAGGTAAGAGGGGTTAGAAGAGCTTAGTCAGGATGTTTGTTTAAAGGATCTGCTTCAGCCTGACTCCTGTAATTAGGTAACAAGTATATTTCTGTTCCTTGGAAACACTTCATTCATTAATCTAATGGAGGGGAAGGATTATGCAGAGACGAACTTGAAAGATGTTGAGCAAGGTTGGGTTTGCATCTGGAATGAACCAATGCATGCAGCAGTCCTGGTTGCTGGAAAGGTGGGGGTACCAGAAATGTTATCAGGGAGACATGCTGCAGCCCAATCTGTGCAGCAGTGTCTTGGCAATATACCTGCGGACAGCTTGGTATTAGAAGTCTCGAACAAGGAGGAGGGTTGTTCTGTGTGACTGTAAAAAAAAAAATAAAAAAAAAAAAATTGGCAAAACTTACCCCTTTAGGATGCATGATGCTTTTGTCAGGGAAAACTGATGTTCTGTCTTTACTGTAGAATCCCAGCAAAGGGACTTGATAAAAGGCAGAGATGAAATGCATACATGGTAGTGGGAAGCGAGGGTTAAGTAAAGGCAGAAAGACAGGTATGAGTTGATAAAGGCTTCTCATAGCAAAGCAGTTCAGTAGCACGCCAAAGCTATGCTCACATGGAGGTGTTTTAACGTACTTTAAATTCTGGATGTTGCATTATCCCAGCCACGTGCTCTGGACTGCATAGGAAAGCCCCATCTCTTTTGGGAAGGCTAACTTGACACACATCCTCTAGGGATGCATGGTGAAATGGATGAATCTCTCCCCAAACAGCATCAGTTACCAAGCAGAAGGTAGTGGTGGCTGAAATACAGCAAAACGCAAGCAGGGCTGTGATGACGAAGAATGAGACATCTAATATACCTTGATTTCTCCCTAGGAACTCATTTGGTTGGAGGGAATGAGGGTAAGTGACCTGAGGTCTGAGCTCCTTCAGCAGACCTGAAGAACTGAAGCTTGTTTCCTGCAGCCATGAACAGGATGGCTCCTGTGCTCACTGGTGCCCAGTACAGCCAGACTGGTACCGAATCAGCCTGTCCCTTGGCACGGAACCACAGCAGCCAGTTACCATGTGCTTCAGTGCTTTCCTATGGCACATCCCATATGCAACAACACGGCTACTGAAACCTGCAGCTGTGGGAACTGGAATACTTAAGGCATAAGAGAGGTGTCACGGGTTGTATTTCTAGGTCAGATGAAACTTTTTTGAAACATTCATGGCTCCTTTCCTTTTCTGTGGGAAATTAGGAGACGAGGGCTAGTCACTTGGAAAGTGGTGCTGGTTGTCTTGACTCTTTATAAACCTGAGTGATAGATGAGTCTGGAGGGGAGAGAAGTGGAAACAAGACCTCCCCATTTCTGACTCTAAACAGTGAAACTGGGACTGCAGAAGAGGAGGTGTGTATATGTAAAACAAAATCTGAGAAAAGGAAGAGCTTGTTTTGTTACAACTTTGGCATTGAAGTTCTAACTTTTGTTTTGCTCTTATTTTGGTCGTCAAACACCCCCTTTGAAAAGGGTTGGGTGAAAGTCTTAAATCCTACGAAACCACTTTTTTTTTTTAAATTCTCTTTCCCTTTCCAAGCTGGGGCAGGAGCAAACGCATGACTTAAACACCCCCTGTGCCGAGCTGGCCTTCAGCATAGACAGCAACAGGCAGAACCAGTTTGCTCATTGCTTTGTCTCCTGACAGGCGCTCTCTTGTCCCAGGCGCCCTGGGAGGTGCTTGGCTTCTTCTCCCAGCGCTGCAGGAATTCCCCTGCCTCCAGCCACCAGCTCGGGTGCCGTGGTGTGTGGCCAGCAACCTTCCACCAGCACCAGCCCACAGAGGAGGCTTTGCAGAAGACCTGAGCCTGAGCTTGGGGGACTGGACACGGAGTTAAGGAGAGGGTTGTTGGGTTTTTTTTATGGCGTGTGGCAGAGGGTGAGGTGTGCGAGCTGCTTTCACCTCTGGAAGGTACCTGTCTCCTGAGTCTCAGGTGAGAGAAACTTGTTTTGAGTTGAGAAGTTGAGTTGCTTGAGCCTGGGAGGTCCTTATTGCATTTTGAGGTGGGGGGGTGGTATGTTCCTACCACAGGTGGCATTGCTCCTGGGAGCTTGGGCAGAAGTGACTGAGCATGAAGGGTGTTCAAAATGTCTCTCCTGAACCTACCTTGCATGGGTCCTGCCAGCAGCAGACCCACTCCTGGTGTACACCCTGATGCCGGGCTGGCTGGTGGGTCAGGCATTGATTTGGATGCAATGCCTGCCATGGATTTTGAGGGGATGGAAGTTTAACCATGTGGGGATGCTGTTCCTGCCTTGGGTCAGGTTCTGGAGCCTGTACCCAGACCCTCACAGCCTAGAAGCATTTGCCAATGCAGAGCAGCCATGCTGCTCCAGGTTGTGGTGGGCTTTTGTCCTTGATCTGAGCTGCTCTGCAAGCAGAAGTGCAGGAATTTTGGGGCAATTCAGGGATTTAGGTTTTACTGTTGCCTGACAGGTCTGTACTTTAGCAATAACCCTGTACCAATTTGAGGGAGCAGCAGGATGGGTCAGCCCATCCTCAGCTGACTCCTGTTCGGGCTCTGAGCCTCTTCCATGTGCCTGGGCACCCACCAATATCCCCTGGAGATGGTCACTTCCAAGCCTGCCTTGTACAGAGCTCTCTGGTGCTTTGATTACTATTTGAGATCTGCTTGATACAGACAGATGCAGGAAGTTGGAAGCTCCCTGATTAACAGCTGAGACTTTCATGTGTGCTTCTGTACAAGTCCCTTAAATTTCAATTTAAAGATGTGGAAATATTGACTGCTTTTCTCCTTCCCCTTCATCTATCATAATGGAAAAACTTGCAGCAACCCTCAGAATATTTAGAAATGAAATTGCTGATGTAAATGTGCTCTGGCATGAGGCACAAACAGCTGGAAAATGTGCTTTCTCTGGCAGTATTTTAAGGATGGGTAGCATCATCAAGGGCTATTCACTGGAGCTGGCACTGTGAGCCTATCTTGTATGTCAGAAAAATAGATGATCCGTCCCTGTCTGTCAGTAGGGTATATCCCAAATGGGGTATAACCCAAATGTGCAGTCGGCGGGTGACAGATCCCTTTCTCTGGCGACAGACATTCTGCCCGTACAGCTCAGCTGCACCTCGAAAGGGATATGCGAGTAAATCCCTGCTACGGTAGCTGGCAGCAAGCATATTGAGAAACAGATGGTGCTGTGCTACAATTTTACCTGCTGTAAGGCCAATGCATAATTTAGCAATACAGAAACATGAATGGCTTTCCAGTGGCTGCTGCGTTCTTGTGGGGTTTTCTATTTGATTTAACAATCAGCAGGAGAAAGGGGTAAAGGATATTATAAGTAACTTTTTTTTAAATTATTATTATTATTCCCAAAGGATTTGGAAATGTAGCATCCACTAGATTTATTTTTGAATCCCTGAATTTATTTTCCCCCTGCTGTTTCTGTGAGTTGTGTGCCATGGTGTGTGTGCTTGAAGGAGCTCGCTGCCTCTGGGAAGGGGCAGATGCCCCTGTGTCTTGCCAAGGACACTTAATGCTAGAGATGGACAGGAATGGAAAGAACAGAGCTGTGTTAGGGGAGGGATGGTCCCCTTTATCCGTTCCCCTGCTTCAAGAGCTGAGTCCCTAATGAGAGATGTTCTTCTCTATACTGGCAGTCTATGGTACATTGGAGCCCTTTCAGCCTACAGCTATGCTTTCTCTACCCCAAAGACCCTAAACCTGGAGTTTTCCCCCCCTTAAAGCTCCTGACAGTTCTTCCAGTCCTTTTTTCCCCACTGTGGCCTGAATATGCTTGTTTACCTCCCTGAAGGATGAATATATATTTAGGAAGTATGGGGCAGAAGGCATACAGCAACCTCAGCTGTAGTGAATGCTGAAGATGGGGCAGGACCCTGGTGAGCCACCCAATATCCCATAGTCTGTAGTGTCCCACGCTGATGGGGCAGGTGGACGTAAGGAGAAAGGGAGTTTTACCCCTTCTGTTCTTGGTGTAGTTTTTCAAAGCTTGGGAAACAGGTAGATGGGACAGGAGGTAATGCAATGGGGTGTAGCAAGGCCAGGTCAGCAGCAGATGGAAGTCTTCTTCCTGATGTGCTGCTGGAGGAAGAGGAGAACTGGGGGCTCTAGTTTCCCTGGGCTTGATGTCCCCCATCCCCTTCCCTTCTAACCACAGGTGCAGAATGGGAACAGCCCTGTTGGGAAACAGCTTCCAGGGCAGGGTATGACCTGCTGAAAAAGGCAAGAAAAGGGCTTTTTGTGCTACAGTTTTGCCCATTAACTTGAATGAGAACAGCAGTAATTTTTTTAAAAAAAAAAAAGTCAATTTAATCCTCTGACCACAGAAAGAGCCTAATATGAGCACTCCAGCTCTGTTTCCAAGTATCCTGTTCCTGCTCCAAATGGCTTCCTTTCCCTGGCTAAGCTCTCATGTCCTCTCCAAGGAGGATGGGGAAAAAATGCATTATAATTTTGCAGTCTTGGCAAATGAGGAATCACGCCCATGAAAACAAATACCCGTTAATTAGGGCCATGAAATGCTGATTGAATCACAGCTCTGATAATGGCAAGGGCAGTTCCCAAGCCTGCTTTATATCCCAAAGGGTGAAAGGGAAGAAGAAAAGAGAATTTCTTTTAGAAAGCTATTTCAACTACTCCTATCCATTTATTTTAAAGTTTCTTTGCCAACAGGTACTGCTCCGTTACTGCATGGTTTCCATTTGAAGTAGAAGGGGGAGACTGAAGTTACTGGCTCGGATAATTGTTAACAAATGCTGAATTCTCATTTGTGCCCATTATAGCAGGAGTAACTGTTTTAAGCATGTGAATGGTCTGTGATTGANCCCCCCCACTGGGAAATTTATGTTGTTGCAGGATGGCCAGGAGAGAGATGAGGAAACTGGGGGGAGACTAGGCGGTTAAAGCCCTGTTACCAGCATGTCTGCTTGGCTTTTCTGCACTGCCAAGGCACCCAGGGAAAAGTTTAAAGGGGTTAATCAGAATGCAATGCTGGATCCAAACTATATTTAAAAGGTTTAAGCTTTCCTTTTTTATGAAGATGAGTTTTAATGGTCTGTGATACCAAGAGCACTTGGGTAAAGTCTGCTCTCCCTCTGACATCCCCCTCTCCCCTCTTATTCTCCCCAGTAAGCTACAAACCAAGTAACTTTGTTTTGGTAGTGGGCTGGGGTAACCTGCTTGTCTGCACCCACATCCTCATCCTCTGCCTGCACCAAGAGAAGGGATTGAGTAGTTTTACCTGCTGGATCTGGCTGCAGCTGTGATGGGTAGCATAGGATGGGCAAGACCCTGGTCCTGTGTCACACTTGTCTGGTGTGAGGGGATGGTTATGAGAAAAGGGTGAGAAGTGGGGGAAACCTTGCCTGGCTCTGTGTCCTGCACCCTGCTTTCTGGAGGGGTGAGGTCCTGCTTTCCTCCTGTCTTGAACAGGCTGACTCAGCAGCTGGGGCCACAGCCACTCTGGCCATCCTTCCATCCCTTCCATCCTTTCCTCCTTTCCCTCCTTGCTTCCTTTCTCATTGTTTGTATGTTTTTTCTGACATTTCCTGATGTCACCCTTCCTACCCCAGGGTCATCTGATACAGTCGCTGCTGGCGTCAAGCCTTTCTCTTGGTGCCTTTTTTTTCAAAAAGGGAGGGGAAAATTAGACCAGAACTCCTAGCTCTTGTTCTTGGAGGGGCTCTACTCAACTTGAACATTTAAGTTGTGTGTTGTCTTAACTTGGGCCATCTTTCTTGGTGAGAAGGACTTTTAATTTCTGTAGTGTCAACGCAGATTTCTTCTCCAAATACTGAAAGCTTCAGAGCAAATACAAGGGTGGCAACTGGGGGAGGACTGGTCTGTGTGGTGGCTCCAGAAGGCACCTCAAGAAGTACAGAGCAGAGTTCTGGTTCAGGCTTTCGGTGTGGAGACAGATTTTGTGGGGCCCATCTACATGGGTTATCAACTCATGACCTGCCCGTGTTCCTGTATTCCTGTTGTTGGGTAGAGGAAAAAGAGAAAAAAAAAATAAAATGTAGATGGCTCAAGTAGCTGTTGACTCCAGAATGCTTGCTTGAGGCCAAGGAGAGAAGAATGCAAGCAATGGCAAGAGGAGGAGCTGCGGGATGTGGTGGTAGAGTGTCACTGCTGGGGGTCGATGTGTTGGTGGGGCAGCACGTGGAGCTTTCTTGGCATTCCCGGCCTTGCTGCCAGCCTATTGAGGACAGTTGGAGCCTTTCTGTAATTTCTATGGGCTTTGGATCAAACCCATGCCATGCTGCTTGTTTATTTTGGAAGCCTTTTGAGGATAAAAAGCACCCTGTCAATGGCTTCTCTTTCTTCCTTTGGTTCAGCTGTTCCTTGTGCCCCGTGGCCCTGTGCTGTTGGGCGCACACCTACTTTCTGAACAGAAGCTTGTGTGCTTTGGAAAAACTGCTTTCAGTCCTACTTGTAGCAATGTTTAGCGCCCTGCATAAGCAATGTGGTCCCTTTGTGGGGAAATGCCATGAACTGCTTGAGTTGTTTCCTCTTCCATGGTCGAATGCTCAGCACTGAGATTCATCTTCAAGAAATAACACTGCAAATGCCAGAGCTCATCTGTTTTAGCAACAAAACATACCGGCTCACCTCCTTTCAAATTCTGGATGGCTGTTGCCCATTTATTTGCTCCGAGGTGACAAATGGGCACTGTACAGGTACTTTGTAGTAAAATGAGGCACTAATTGCTGTAGGCAGAGATGATACATTGTGAAATGATGGGTCGGTGTTGTGGTGTCTTTTTTTTTTTTTTGCTTCCTAGCTCAAGAAGCGTGGTGCAGCAGATTTGGGTTCTCAGAAAACATCACTCTATAGTGCTGGGAGTGGAAACCTATTATATAGATTTACAGTACCAATTTCTCTTTGCCTTTTCTATTTACTGCTGCTGTCTTTTTCCACTGGTTTGTGATTCTCCCTCTGCAAAAACTGGCTGGGAAAGATGCACTGCTTGGCCTTGAAAGGCTCTGAACTGAACTCACCCGTGGCAGGTGGAACAAGACCTGTTGACCTCAGGTTGTGCTTGACCAAGACCCAGATCCAGATGACAACAGGATGGTTCTCTTGAGCATGCTGGAGTGGTGGGGTTGGATGTTGGTGGTGTCGTCTGGGGGAGATGGGTGAGTACTGTGGCCCTGGAATACCCATCAGCAGTTTGCTCGCCTGCCCTCATGCCTGCTGACCTCTGTCAACCAGCACAAAGGAGATGGGGTTTGGTTACTTGAAATACAGATTTTGATGAAAAGCTTATATCAGTATTGGTACTCAAATGGACACAGAAATGAATCCTGCTCTGCTGGGTCTATGATCTGAAACTGGGGGCAGGGAGAAGAAGCACAAAGGCCAAGATGGGCTCTTGGTTCATGTTTTGATAGGATGCAGTTATCTAAACTCTGTTGTCTGGGCATGTGCATAGGGAAGGACAAGTCCTTTCCCGAGTGTACACCTTTCCTGGGTTAGGCATGACCCATAAAGCCTAATCAAGGGCAGCACATTGCCCTGAGTCATGAATTTTCTGGAGGCTACAGCGTCCCAGGTTACTCATCCTGAGAGAATGAATGCACTGAGGATATAATTATAATAGTTCGACATCATTCTCACTCTCTAAAAGATCCTTGTCAGGAGACTGATGGGTTTGGGTTATTTTCGTCTTTGTGGCCTTATATATCATGCAAAAAGCTGAAACTTTACTATCTCATTTATGCTTTCTCTTACAGTGTTGTAGATCTCTGCCTGGTATTCAGGTTATGTAGTAATTCTACCCCATTTGCCATAGATTAACGAGGCTGTAAAATAATCATAAAGCTGGGGCAGTGCTGGATTTCCATGCTCCTCATGTATTTATATCTACCATGAAATACATCATCCAAAAGTAATTACCTGAGTTATTCAGGCTCCCTTTAATATTCCCTGCCGACTCAAAACACAGGAGACAGTGTCCCATTTTTGGCCAGGAGAGCAGCAGGGCGACTTCAGTGTCCATAGTGGACCTGTGCCTTGGGGCCTTGAGGGAAGCAAGTGGTTTGGTACCTGTTAGGGAGTAAGGTCTGAGTGACCAAGAAACTTTTCCACTGCTGGTGGGGCTGTGGGAAGCACAGGACAAACTGGTGGGGCTGGATGTGTCACCCTGCCTGGAACTCCAACCCTTTGGTCCTCCAGACTTCGAACGTGCCACTCCTCTGAAAGGACCCCGAAGCATTTCATGGCTTCAGTAAGGTGATGGACAGGAGGAGTGACATCCACCACTAAAATGCAAACCCCAGATGCGTGCGGCGTTGCTCTAAGCTAATGGGAAGCTGCTGCAGCCAGGTCTAGGTGGGAGGTGGAGGGCACCATGCCGATCTGAATATTTGGGAATTTTGGTCAAAATTTTGTTGTGTGAGTCCACAGAAGCTATTATGATTTTTGCCTCCAAACTTAGTATTTTATGTACTTTCTTATTCCCCAGCCAGTGTGGGGCAGGTTGAGGTATGACTGCTGAGATGGCGGGTGTAGAGGGGGAAATGTGCATTTGACCTTTCTTAATTTTCGTGGTGTGCGACAACTCTGTGTCTTCATTCTGCAGGGTCTCGGCCCCTCTTGTGTGGAGGTTCCTTGACCCCTTCCAGGCTTGGGAACCATCTCCATGGGCTGGTTGTTGGGAGAGGAGACATGGGCACAGTTTGAATGAGAGCGATCTGCTAGAGGGCTAGGTAGGAGGAAAGCAAAAATCAGCATCTTGGAGAGAAATTGCTCTTCCTGCTGCAGTTTCCAAAGCCAGTCACGGCCTTTCCTCCATGCTGTCACTTCCCATGGGTGTTCCCTGGAGAGATGCCTGAAGGTGGAGGTCGGGGGGTGCCTCCCTCTTGCCCGGACCTGGCAGCCAGCTGGCACGGCGTGAGTCACTTCCTCCAGCATCACTGTCACCGCCCTGGTCACAGCGTGGCTTTGGGCAAAGCCCTCTCTGGGGAAGGAGGAGGTGGTGTCACTTTCTCTGCAGCTCTGAGGATGCCCCAGGTTTCCACCCCATGCTTATTTGATCTCTCCTTTCCTTCAGATGTGACTTGGGAGTAGCACCAAGTGCAGGATGGTTTCCTATGTGATGGGTGGTGACTTGTCTCCTGACGAAGGTTTCCCCAAGAAGGAAGCCCTTCCTACAAAGCAGAGAAAAGAAGGATGGCTCTGGAGAAGCAGGGAGAGCCATGTCTTCCTGGGGCAGAGAAGGCTGCATGACATTAATGTCACCAGTGTCCTGACCCCCACTGTAAGGTGTCCGTAGGGCAGATCTCTGTGCCTGGAGAGCTGCAGACAGTGGTGCTGGTGACTGGGTAGGTGGCAATGTTCCTGTGCGAACCCAGCCTGCCATGACATAGGCTGCTGAGAAAGGGCATGAAGTTGTGATAGAAACAAATTCTCTCTTACTTGGAAATACCTTCCTTTTTTTTTTTTCCCCATGTTTTTCCATACTTCTTTCCCTAGAAAGGGGAAGTGCTTCCCCCCAGGGGACCTTTTCCTCTTATTATGTATCTTTTCTGTGCAAACTGACTTCTACAGACTTAGAGGTATATGTGTATAAAAATTCAAATCCAATTTCTGTATGGGTATATGTTAAATAGCCACATGCATTAGAAGTTGTGCTCCCTGCTGCCAAACTGTATATAAGCTTCTTGAACTACACCCTCCCCTGATAATATGCATATGGATGTGAGGTGTCACTGAAGTCAGTGGAGCTTGGCCAAATTATAGCCCTGATGCACTGGCCATGAGCTACTGGAGGAGTTGGATCTGTGTTACTAAAACTGGGTGACATTTTCTGATAGCGTGGCAGCAGAAGATGATAAACCCTGACTTGTGAAACTGGAGCATATGCTACTTGTTATGAACCTGACCTGATTTTGTAGTTCTAGGTATAGCGGGTAGGAAAGTTTGCTGTTCCAGGCATCAGACAGCAAGCTGTTTAATCATTTATAAAGTTAAAAGGCAGTGGCACTTCATTTCTGACAGGAAGTGCTAATTAGTTTACTATGAGATACAGACTGCAAGAAATTCATGTTTCTGGCACAACGGCTGTTCCTCTTTAAAAGTGTGTTTATTTGTCACGGCGTTGTGTTTGTATCATTAGTGTAGAGCGATGTAGGTACAGCCTGAGCTCTCAGAGAGGAGGAATAAAGGCAGTACCTCATTTAGAAGTATGTAAAGATGCTGTTCAAGGAGCTTATTAGAGACTGCCTCACCCAGAGAGGAGAGCACTAGGTATGAAAGCCTCCCTCTGCAGCTGTGGATAATTTTGGGTGTAGTTGTGGTTTTTAGCTGCATCAGTCACTTGATTTAGGTGCAGTTCAGTGGCTGAAAGCTGGGAATTTGAATTCCTGGTGTAGCAGCTGGGGAGGGGCCCAAATACCTCCATCAAATACTTGTATTAACCTTAAAGGAGGGTGACGTGGTCCTTTCATGTGGATTTCTCTTGCTTTCTAAATTACGGTTTGATAATGTGAATGGTGAAAGATAAAGCTTTGTGGAACTGTAGACTTTTTTTTTTTCTGAGAGGTTGCCAAAACTTAGGCTAATATGAAGTATTAGGTTAGATGAGCTAAAAGTATCTTGTGATTCCTGCCCCCCAAATAATTTCAAAGAAGGAAATTGGGTTGCAAACACCTTTTAATAGAAGTCTCATCTTGTTTCAAAAACTCTTGATCAAGACAGCTTGGATTACAGACTTATCCCATGTACCAGCACTGCTTCTTAAGCATCTTTTGTAGAGAGGTTACAACAGCGAAGACAGGGTGCCCAGTGACTGTATTTTACTTTATCTTTATTAAGTTGGTAATTAAGGGCCAGAGTGTAGCAAAAACGATTTTTGAAAAGTCACTTCATCTTTATTTGGGGTTAATTACATTAATGCTCACAGCTTGACAGGCTGGTTTCATGACTGGAATTTAAAGGAAGGTGCTAGGGAGAAATGCAGCTTCAGTGTTGTCTGAGAGTCCTAATTCCCAAGTAATCCCATTGTTCATGCTCATGAAAATTCCTATAAATCAGCACCTTTGGGCATTTTTTTTTGACATGTATTTTTGAAAGCAGTGTCATGATGCATGGTTGGCTTGTAACTGGAGCAAAACAGGAAAGTTCTGGTGAAAATTAAACACGTGGGTTTGTGCAGAAAGGAGAACCGGGTCTTGGGTGTAGGGGGGTTGCGACGGGACTGCAGCTGGTTTGTCATGGACAGTGTGGTATCACAACCCTCTGGGTCCAAGTGTGGAACTCAGTGATGGTTATCATTCCCCTGAGACCATCCCGGGGTATCAGAGCTTGAGGGTTTGCAGTTCAGGTGACAACAGAATTCAAAATGTGTGCCATGAAACAGAATGGTTTCTCATAGCTTTGTGAGGGCTGTCTTGGTGGTTTTTTGGTCTTTGCTGAACTTTACTTACTCATTCGACAGAACTTTATGAGAATTGGTTGCAATCATGTGTAGTAAATGTATGAGGTCAAATTGTGGATTAAAGTATGTTTTAATGCACCAGTTAGGACAGACGTCTGCTAGCCCGTATAATTAGGCATTTTGCGCATCTGCACAATGACTCACCTCTTACTGTTGAAGGTTCAGAGACCAAAAATGATCAAAGCTTTAATTTCATTATCTGCCACTAGGGACTTTGTGTGTGTGTCCTCTTTCCTATGTGTCGAATCAAAAGCTGTATCTAGGGACAACACTGCTTTGTAGATATAAGGGAAGACTGATGCTCTTGTCCTGTGGTCTCACAGGTAGATGAATCCTCTATTCATGTGAACTTCATATGAGCTGCTTTGAAAAGCAACAATTCAGCTAAGCCTCATGCCATTCATTTTGGCACAGAGGAGAACATGCAAGGAAGCCTGAGAATCCACTTGAGGTCATATTTCCCTATTATATTGGTAGCAAACCTTTGTTCTCTTTTAATACTCCTTATTCTGGAACTACGATCCATAGTGTAGGGAAAAGCATGAATCTGTCACACATCAAGTTTTCTGTCTTCCTTTTCAGTGATGTTTTCCTTAGGTTCCTGTTGTGTAGGCTTATTCCTTAACAGAAATGAATGCCCTGTTATTCATATGGCTGTACATCAAATAGATTTGCAGTAGCTGTCTCTTACCTTCCCTTGAATGTGGTATGTACCATCTACAAAGACCTTTTCTGAGATACTCCTCTTCCCTCCCCTTTCTTCATAGAATAGATATCTATATACTGCAGTGTTTGGAAACCATCTGTGTGTCCTATTGGCTTTCCCTTGCTGAATTTTATGACCTCTGTTCTGGCTCTGAGTCAGAATATTACTTAGGTATTTCAAATTAACCCGTGTGCAATCAGTTTCTGAAAGTGGTAGTCAATGAAAGACTAAGAGTGGTTTGAATGGGTAATTCATTACCTATTAAAACACCAGTGTTACTCTAAAGAGTATTTGACTTCTCTCTGCATCAGAAACTCTTTGCTCTTTTTTTGTTCTGTGGGTGGTGATCAGTGTGATGCCCCAGGTTCAAGGGACATTGCACCATGATGTGACTGCTGCCTCGTAACTGGGGAAGGTGAAGAAGCCCAGATGAGAATTAAAATTTGCTTTATCACCTGCTTTGTCTGCTGAAGAGATGACAGGATGTGTGAAGCTTTTGTTCATGAGACGGGACTTAAAGGCCATGTGCCTGAAGTAAAGGTGGGGAAAAGTTCTTGCCTTGTAGCCAACACGTGGAGCTGTAACTTCACTGTAGAGCATAAAGCCTGCGCAAGGTAATGGAAATATTGATGAATGAAGTGGCTGGGGCTGCTGTGGAGGGAGGGTTTAAGTGTTCATTTGGCTCCCTCTTCTGAGGTAGAGCCATCTGAGGTCATTGCTTAGGCACACAGCGACTCATAAGTATAAAGAATAACTGTGCAAAACATGTAAGTTCTTACTTAAAGATACCATGCATCATAGACCAACTGAAAAAAAAAATCCTTTGTGCTATGTTAAAGGAGAAAAACATCATCCTTAATTTTTGGAGTTTAATTAGGTGATAGGAAAACAAAAAGGCACTGAGAGAGCACGCACACCAAAAGCATTTTAACTTTCCATAGTGGGTTGGTTGGATTTTTCCTGGCGCGGGACAGACCTGTTCCCTGCGCTGTTTCTTTAACCACAAAGCTCCTTTTCTTTTCTTTTAGAAATGGAACTTCAAAATTGGATTTTCTTTTTTTTATCTCTGTGTTTAAATTTAGGTATGACTTGACCATAATGCACAGATGCCATTGGAGGTTTTCCTGGCTGGTTCTTCTCCAAAGCGGTGTTATCTGAGGGAAAGGCAATCACGTGCTGCCAAGCCTGGCGCTGGTACTGGCTTAAGCTATTGCAGTAACTCTCCAGATACTTGGCACCGCTCTCTCCTGGTAGAAAACAGAAACTTTTTCCATTTTGTGTGTTTGTGTTGATGTTAAAGTCCTCTAGCCACAGAATGGTGATGGACAACACTGGAGGAGGAGGAAGGCTTCTTAGAGCCACAGGCTTTAAGCATTCAAAGGGGGAATAAACCTTTTGGGGGTAGGTGTATGGATGCTGGATTTTAATTGCAGAGCCTGAGTCTTTACTTGCCTCTTGTTATAACAAGCTGTGCCTCTATCTGCACCGACTCTGTAACAACTTCTATTAACATTTGAAATGTGGTTGTCCTTGTTTTCCCTGTCTTGGAGAGATTTAAACTCCCTGACAGCAGCATAGCCAGTAGATAGCAGCACTAAGAGGAGCAGAGCTGCTCTTGCTTCGTTATACGCAAGAGGAAAAAGTGTGATGCTCAAAGACACACAGCTCGAAGCCCTGTGTCGGTCATCTCTCTACAGACCTACCTCACCCCAACAGCAACAATACTTTGACTGTGTATGACCATAAGCTCTTGCAATATGAAGAAGGTTGATTTAATATTGAATGAAACATGTTTTGTGAATACTTGTGTTGTGCTACGAGCATACAAAGGCTGTCTTCCCCCCAAGAAGATATTTGTCCCATTTGGGACAACGCTTCTGCAGCTCTGGTAGAGGGGCTTTTGGCAGACAGTGCTCTTGGGGAAGCAGCACCAGCACTGCCATGGGATTTAGCTCTCCCATGCAGCCTTTTACACAAGCTGTTCTTGATCCCTTTTCCTTCGTTTCATTGCATGAGAGAGAACTTTTAGAGAGAAGTTGCTCTTGCTGATGGCTTTAGCTGAATATCTGCTCTTTGAGAAGATCCTTCAGCAAGCTGCAAATGGTGACATGTGAGGTCCCTCGCAGCTTCTGTCCCAAAAAGCTTAGGAAATGTCAAATCCTCTGATGGGTCTTAAAAAGATTAACTGCCCTTTGACTCCCACCATCCCTCAGCATTTAATAGCAAAGACCTTGACAAATGTAAGGTGCAGCTTGCTGGCATTGACAATTTAAGCCCCAGAAGAGCAGGGTGATGCTTAATTTTATACTGACTATCAAGACAAGGCTGGAGTCTCTTGTGGGCTATTATTTCAGTGTTTATTTGCTGTGGGCTGTTTGTGCAGAGCTCAGGTAGTGCGGGCAGCTTTGTTTTTTTTCTCCTCCAGCAAGTGCTGCATTAACAGGGTTATGTTAGTTTAAGAGTAGAGCAAAATCATCTATTTAGCAGGTGTTGAGCATTTAGTCGGTGCGATGCAATAGCCAAGGGGGGGAGGTGTGTGGAGCAGGGAGAGATGGCTCTGTGCTGCGGGCATCCACCGTGATCTAAGCTGGAAGAGAAGTTAGTGCATCTATTTCTGCAGGACTGTTTTGATGGGGGTGGTGGTTTTTCTTTTTCCTTTCCTCCACTTGCTGCCTCCTGGAGGTGCCTTTTTTTTTTTTTTTTAAATAGGATTTCTAGTGTATAATTTGAGCACGGGCTTGGTTGGGAGAAGACGATGACAGCTTTGTTCCCTGTCTGGCAGATAAGGAGGTGTCGGAGGCAGATAGTGCTGGGTGTTGGGGGGGAGCTGGGTGCCCTGGTGAGGGCTTTCCTTCCCTTCTTGCCGCCACTATATGGGGTTGTTGTCAGGGCATATGGCAAAAAGGGTTAAAATTTAATTAGAAAACATCGTGGTAGCTACCGGAGCTTAACGGAGATTTATATAAGCCGCTAAGAAGGACAAGGCTGCTGTGTGAGCTGCTGGTAGGGTTGAGCTACTGCAGCCGCTGGCTGGGCTTCAGGCGCCGGGGACATGCCTGGGAATCTGCCCAGGAAGGGCTGTGAAAGAGGAGTTTGTTTGAAGGCTTGACCCTGGCTCTGTGCAACACCCCTGCCCTCCGCCTGCTGTATAAAGCCGGGCTGCCGTCATGCCAGGCGCTTGAAGGAGGGAGGGAGAGAGGCAGAGGGAGCCAGGCGGGACTGGGATTTGTGTTTTCGCCCGACTCATGGCTTCGGTGTTCATGTGCGGGGTGGAGGATCTGCTCTTCAGCGGCAGCCGCTTCGTCTGGACGGTGACGGTGGCAGCGTTGAGGAGGTGGTACGCTGCCCGGCTGCGAGCTTGTCGGCAAGCCCTGCGAGCGTGGTGCGGCCTCCGGGATGTCTACCAGGTAAATCAAAATTGACCCAGGAGCGGCCCCCAGGTTTTGCTAGAAAAGCCTGGTGCCACCTGATGGACAAGTGCCTGCTCACCTGTGTGACGCCTCGGTGCGCACACCCCAGGTGAGGTGGATGGGATGAGGTAAGGAGCATCGTGCCAGAACCTCAGCTCAAGTGAAGACACCCAGCAGGTTTATGTTTGCTTTCAAACAGCCGGTGCTGTGCATCTGCCTCAAATTTAGGGTCTGGGGGGAGATGTTTTCTATGTTAAATATGGTTTTCTAACAGTCTAAAACTGGACTGTCTCCGTTCTGCAGGGAGCCCTTTTCACTGCTGTCCCTGTTCTTGCAGTTGGGATCCAAGGCAGAGCTCAGCTCAGCCTGCGCTGCCATCAGGCACTCGGGGCATGATGCTACCATGGGAGAGACTGGCTGTAGTTTTTCCTTTTGCTTGTGTCACTGAATAGCAGAGGACTGTAACCCGAGAGTACTTTGTGTTGTAAAGGTATTTGGGGGGGGCTGCGAGTTTTAAAACAGCTATTGTGAGACTCCCCTTCCTGCAGGGGAAAAAAAAAAGATACAGTGACTTGCAATCATTGTGGTATCCAGTTGCAGTTTGTGTGGTGTCACTCTTTTTGGCATCTCTATTTATTTTTGTCTCTTGTAAACTTGTGCTGTGTGCCCGGTTGCAGCGTTGGTGTGCATGTTTGCTAGATTCTGTTGAATATTTCAAAGCTGCTTCTCCCCCCGCCCCCTCCCTGGTGTGTTGCAATACAGAGAATGACACAGCTTGTAGCAAACAGCTCTCTGCAACCATTAGGACAGAACTTTCATGGGAATGGAATGCTAAAATGACACCTGTGCTTATTTAATCCCAAAGGGATCTGTTGCCATTTAGCTTAAAGCTATGCCCAGGAGTTGGGAGAGCAGCTTTACAGTGATAGAAGTGTTGCCACATGCTCAAACACATCTTGACATCTTACACAGATGATGGATGTAAACACTTTGTGATGTATGTGACACGTGTGTCATAAGGAATGCGGATCACGTGTACTTAGGAATGCAGGAGTGCAGGCATCGTCGCTCCCCATCTGCCCACCTTTACTGACCTGAAGAAATGTGGGACATGGCCCTGGCTCCCTCCTTTCTCTGTAAATAAAATCCAGCTACACCTGTCCTGTGGGGGGTGTTACTTCTGGAATTCATTCATGTAAGGAGCATGGAGCTCAGGCTGCCTTCGCTGTCCCTGTGGAGCATCCCCATCCCTCCAGGGTTGGGGTAGTGTCTCAGTAAGCACCAGCTCTGACAACAGCTGTATTCAGGCTGTTCTGCTGCAATTCTCCAATGGCTGGCTCAGAGTGAAAAGAAATTTTTATTTTTACTTTTTTTTCCCCAAAACAAAGCATGACTGTATCTTTGCCCAAACTTACTGTGTCCTATTGATCTGTCTTGCCTTTATGAAAAGCATCACTGACTTGTGCCTGCCTTCTAAAGTGGAGATGTGAAAATGGGTAAAAAGAGAAGATTTGGTCTGTCATCTTTCCATTTAGTCCTTGAGCTGGGGGTGTTGGATGGGGAGTGCTCTTTCCCCTCTCCCCTCTGCCTACGGCTTGTCACAGCCCCCAGGAGAGCAGAGCCAGGCTGTTGGGGACAGATGGTGAGTGACCTGTTGCTACGTGCTCGCTGTTCCAAGGGTCATCCCTGGGAGGTGAAACCAAGCAGGAGCAAGGTGACTCTTGCGTTTTAATGTCAGGAGCTTCCTAGTGTGGCAATTTGGCATGTATTAAGGAGAGATGACCAAACAAATTCCTTGCAGCTCTTGGGTTGTGTAACATGTTGCTTTTTGTGCTTAAGTCTTGGCTCTTTGCTGTTCAAACCACCGGTGGCATCCCAACTGTGTCCCATGGGTGCAGGATGAGCACGCAGTGTTAAATGTCACCCATCCATTTGGATATCAGAGCTCTGTAAGAGTTTGATTCAAATATTATTTTTCTTCCCTGGTTTTGGTTTTTTTTAAACACTTCAGGCTATGGGATCATCTAGAGACAGTAGCTGGCTGACCCTTGCGTACAGAGATGTGCTCTGAGCCGTGCTGTGTTACCCTTGTTCACCCTCAGGCTCAGTGGAGTGGTACAGGAGGAAAACACACAGTGCAGAGCCTCTCCGTGGGGCTGTTCCTCTGAGGAGGTGGGATGTTGCAGTGTCTGTGGGACCAGGCTCTGATCTTGGACATGAGAATCTGTGCCCCCTCACTACCATACACCCTGCATTACCTTGGACACATCCTTCTCTCTGCCCCTGTTGTTTGTCTGTAGAATGGATGCAGCAGCCCTCTCCTACCTGCCAGGGATGCTATTTGTCTTCTCAAATTTTTACTCAGAAGAGTAATTAGTGCAGCCAGATCAAAGTGTGGTTTTGCCTTGTGTTCTTATTAATATTGGCACCTGGACACACACTCAACAAAGTCCTTTCCCACCTTGGCTTCATCAAGAAAGTTCATGTTTCAGTAGCTCCTTCATATTCTTATTCCAGGTGTGAAAAATACCACAGGTTGAATATTAAGGTTCTTTAGACTCAAGGTGTGCTTTTGCCCTCTCAGGGGCCTCCCTGAGCTGTGTAACGAATGTGAAACAGGTGTAATGAACCATGGTGTAACGAACCATGAAACAGGTCAGAACTTCATCACTGAGCTATGTGCAAGGGACATGCAGGGTGAGGTGACAGGCACTTGTGCTGCTGCTCATTACCGGAGGCTCTGGTTCGCTTTCATCCATATTTGGGGTTCATGTTATTTTGTGGGTCAGTGGCTATTTTTGGCTGAGTTGGATGCTGCT
This sequence comes from Pedionomus torquatus, assembly GCA_013398155.1. Classification (NCBI taxonomy): domain Eukaryota; kingdom Metazoa; phylum Chordata; class Aves; order Charadriiformes; family Pedionomidae; genus Pedionomus; species Pedionomus torquatus. The sequence continues at coordinate 67,088 of VZRU01000008.1, read as the reverse complement.
GGCAGGTCTTTCTTTAATCATCAGTATGTTATTGTGGTGAAAAGAAAGCCAGAAGGGTTGCTTCTCCCTGTGACTATTTGACTGGGCTGTGTAGTTTGCTGTGGTGGTTTTTTGGGGGTCTGTTTTTTTTTTTTTTTTTTTTTTTTACACATTTGCTAGCCTTATGGGAGACCTGGGCTTGAGTCCCAGCATGGAGAAGCTGCTGACACCCTCATGCTCCGACTCAGGGCTCTCACCTACGCCTTCTGAAGCTGGTGGGTGCAGAGGTGGTTACGTGGGCAGAGCCGCCTGCCCAGGGGAGGCTGAAATCCTCTCTGCTGTGTAAAGCCTTTACCTGCCTTAGCAGCTTTGAGCATGTAAAAACCCAGTGAACAGGAACAAACCAGCCTTTGTCACTTACCTTCTCTTTAGCCTTCTTGTTTCTAGAGTGTGTGTGTGTGTAGGAGACACTCTTCAAGTTTTTACCGGTGGTTGTTTCACCCAGTCACTGGTGTGGGGATTCAGCCCCAGCTCAGGCGCTTCCCTGAGATGGTCTCTCAGGGGAAGATGCTGAGATGTTCACCATCATCTCTCTCTCCTGCCAAAGGAGAAGGGGTGTTCTGTTTGCTCAGAGCCCTATTCATCTGGAGGAGTTTGAGCCAAAGTGCTGGTGGGGTGTCCCATTTGACTCTGAAATAACCTCAGAACCTGTGCGAGGGGGGAGAGTTGTACAGTATGAGGATTTATCCTCCNTTTAGCCTTCTTGTTTCTAGAGTGTGTGTGTGTGTAGGAGACACTCTTCAAGTTTTTACCGGTGGTTGTTTCACCCAGTCACTGGTGTGGGGATTCAGCCCCAGCTCAAGCGCTTCCCTGAGATGGTCTCTCAGGGGAAGATGCTGAGATGTTCACCATAATCTCTCTCTGCCAAAGGAGAAGGGGTGTTCTGTTTGCCCAGAGCCCTATTCATCTGAAGGAGTTTGAGCCAAAGTGCTGGTGGGGTGTCCCATTTGACTCTGAAATAACCTCAGAACCTGTGCGAGGGGGGAGAGTTGTACAGTATGAGGATTTATCCTCCCGGCGGGTGCTTGGGTTGTATGCCAGGGAGCATTGTCTTGTCTGTGACAGAGAGCCTCTGAAAGCCTGTCCTAGAAAAACCAGAGACTTGCAGGGACAGCTGATAGAAGAGCTGGCACAGATCTACTTTCTTACTAAAGCAAGTCAATACAAGCTAATGCTATTAGGGCTTGGAAGAAATCCTAGGTGAGAATTTGGCGTAGGTGCCTTCGTGCAAGGTACCCATTTCCTATGAGGGAAGCATCCCCCACCTCTGATGCCCACAGTGGCAGAGTGGGTCTCTTCTGGGTGTCCTGATAGTTCTTCAAGAATAAAGCTTTTGGTGGGGCTCTGCACATGCTGGTTTTATAGGCCATTTGTCTTAAATCCAATTACAGGGTGGTAGAATAAAAAGTGAAAACTTTAAACAAATGAGGTTAAGAAGCAGCCGCAAAGCCCAAATCTTTTAGGATGAACATCCATCCTGTGTTCAGTTGTGTTACCACTGGCCTGACTTTAATCAGGATATCAACACTAGCAAGCTCTGGTGCCCATCTTCCCCTGAGGTATGAATACCAGTTCTCACCTATATATCCTGCATTGGTCATTCTGCATCACCCCCTATGCTTTAAGCACAAAAGAAACATTGCATCAAAGTCTGTTTCCTAATGCAACTAACTTCTTATGAGCTAAAAACTGATCAAGTGAATGCTTTAGTGTCAGGCTTAAAGTGTGTGTCAGTCTGTCCCCTCATTATGAAGGGGAGAAGAGAAACTAGGCAAGCTGTCCCCAGACTCCCTCTGGAATACGATCACATTGTGATTAATATCTGCTGGACATGAAACCAGGTACGGGAGCATCTCTGCCATCAAGCTGTTCAGTTACACTGGTAATTTGGCTAAAAATCTCTGGTGTAAAAGTGTTAACTGAATTTGTGTCTTTTTCTTTTCCAGACAAAGTGCTTTTTAACCTCTGAAAGGTCATTTCCTCTGTGTGTAGTGGAAAAAAAAAATTGCTGATGAAGCACAATCAGCTTTGTATGTGTGTCTGTCCCATACGTACCTGGGGTGGAGGAGTGAGAGAGGAAGCAGTTGACTCCTGTTTCCTATGTTGCTAACGTAGTTGGTTTGGATAGTGAGGACCACATTTCCTCTGGTACCACACCTTTTCATTCTGAAAAATGCTGGCGACAAATTGGAGATGTCTTTTCTTGGCTTGGATGGCTTGTTTTGGGGGTTTTTTGTGTGTTTTTTCCTTTTCACCATGATGAAAAGTGGTGCTGAAGGGCTGAGGGTGAGCATGAAGGGGCAGCTCTGTGTTGTTAGGGTAGGACCTTTCCTTTCTTTGCACTGGACAGAACCCAGGAGCGATGCTCAGAGGAAGGATCTCAGGCATCCTTGTGGGCCAGAGCTTTCCAAAGTAAGCTGGACAGCCTTTTTAGAGGGTGCTAAATATGTGCCCCTTCAAAGATTTAAACTTGGTAACTGGAGATTACTGGTTGCTCTGGAAAAGCTTTGCTTTCACCCAGCTGTTTTTCTTCTTGAAGGAATCGGATCTCATGCTGTGATGCTGCTCACACATCACCTGCAGAGCTTCGCTTCTGCTTGAGACCCCTGTCCCATCCAAACATGAAAAATGGAGGCTTTTCCTGGGATTGAGGCTTCAAGGGAGCCTCTTGCAGAGCTGGGAACAGGACTGGCTCTGGGCACTACTTCCTGACAGATCAGAGTTAAGCTTGGCTCTACACGCTTCCAACAGCAGCTTTCCAAAGCTCTCTGCCAGACACATTTCCATTTGAGCTCATGATATAGTGTTTTCTGTTTAAGAGAGTTTATTCAAACAAAAATACGATTTTTCTTCTGCTCCTCCCTCTTCCCTAGCAGACAAACTTCACAACCAGACTTGTGAACTTCATCTCATTTCCTTCAGGGTGTTGTAGTGCCAGTTTCAAACAGTGCCTTCTATTCACTACCCACTGTGGCCTGGATAAATATGTTTTTTTTTTCTTCAGTATGACGCAGTTCCCAAAATACGTTAGATTTCAAATGTCGCTGGCGCCACTTTTCAGAACCAGGCTCCTGCACGAATGTGTTGCTGCCTTGACCTTCCCTGGATAAGTTTCCATTTCAGTTTTGTGCAGAGACTGACCAGCCTGCTCTGACTGGACAAGAGGCTTAGGAGAAGGTAAATTAAAAGTGTTTCAGGCAGATGCTGGTTTTCCCATACTTCATTTTTTATCCTTCTGAGTGTTTAGCTTTCTGTCACTCCTTTTGCTACCGCTGTTATTGCAGTCCTTTGCAGTCTTGGATGGACTGTCCATGTGCTTAAAATAATACTGCGCTGTCTTTGTCTCCTCGTTTTCTAAAAATCAGGCCACCCTTTTACAGTCTGCATTGCTCTTAAAACCTCTGAGTCATAATTAGTGATTAGTAATTCTACTAATCTTCTGTACAGATGGAGGCCGGTTCATTCTCAGAGACTGCAAAGAGGATAAAGCTATCCGTGCTGGAATATATTAGCTTAAATACCCTCCCACACACAAATACACATGTACACTTTTCCCTGCTAATTGGTCTGCCATTCATTTAAACATGCATCAACTCCGTGTGTTGGGGAAGGAGAAAGGGGGAGCGTAAGGGGCATCAAAATGCTGAGAGTAGCCTGGAAGTGTTTCTAGCCCTTAAACTCCATCATTGACAGTGCAAGCAACATGAGATCTAAGACTGATGTTTCTGTGGTTGGTTTTCCAGCTGATGTAGAATAGATGCTGTCCCGGTGATGGTTGCCTCTGTGTTCATCTCCTTGTACCCCACCAGGCACAAACATGAGGTGCCAGCAGAGCTGGGAGTGGTGACAGAAGTTACTCTGTTACAGCACTAATAACACGTAGCCACTGCTAATTAAGTGCTGATTTCTCAGCATCCTGGTTTTACCTTCCGTTGGGCCAGTGGTTTCTGGGTAGGGTGTTGTGGGCTTGGCAGAGGGTGTATGGCATGGAGAAGGCCATGCTTGTTGCCATGTCATGCAGCAGATTACTGGCTTGTGTATGGATGAGGATGGCAAAGGGACTGGAGGATGGGAGGGAAGAAGCTGGAAGAGCAGGAGACGGCAGCACAAGAATTACATAGCCCAGGCTGTGCAAGCAAGGAAAAAGAGAGGAGAGACCAGGGAGTAAGGAAGAAATCATTCTGACCTTTTTCAGGTGTGCGTCAAAACCCGCAATGTCCAAACAGAGCCCAAACTTGAAAGAGTGTGGGGAAAATAAACAAGTAGAAAAAAAGAGGCAGTGGGAGTGCAGTAGGAAAGGAGAACTTAGGTTGTAGATAGATGGGGAAAAATCTAGGTGAAGGTGGCTGCCTTAGGCAAAGAGGTCCCCATCACACTGAGCATAGACTTATTTTGCTGATGCTGGACTGGACATGCTGTAGATGTTTTGGGAGAGCAGGTATGTTGGTGTGGAGGAAGCCCTTTGGGCAGGTGCATGTAGCAGTCATGTAAGTCGGTGTTTGCTAAGCCATAGCGAGAGTAGGAGTAATTCCTCTCTAATATCAAGCACTCTGCATCTGTTCACCTCATTCAGAGAGGCTGGGCTGCCACCCCCAAACCCCCTGCTCAGAGCTCTTCTGGTGGCCTCTGAACTGCAGAGGCTTCTCCCTGCTCAACGCTCACTGCTCCAACACCTTCCCAGTGCTGTACCTTCTTACGGGTATGCTCTATTTCTTTGAAATACTTATTTTTCTTCTGCAGAAAAATTATCTGTGGCCCAGATCTGGGGTGAATTGCACAGCCTAGATATGTATTTGTTTGGAAGCCCCAGGTTCACTGAGGAGCTGTGTTCTTCCCCTCCTCCAGCTATTCCTGTCCCTTATGGTTATCCCAGCAGGGCAGGACTTGGCACCACCCAGGTAACCTTCACGTCATTTCTCTAAGGAAAAATGACTCACTGTCTATTTTCCATCTTATTTTTGGCTTTTGGAGCCTGTGTTTTAGAGACAAATGCAAGTTTGTTGCTCTGAAAAACTTTCCCAAAACTGTCTCGGCTGCCATCCCTTAGGTTGCTGGTGCAGTCTGGACCAGCTGGCTGGACCTGACCTGGCATCCTCCTGCCTGATTCAGGGCCAGCTCACAGTATTTTCATGAAACCTGTGATATTGAGCAGTGGTGTGGAGAGCTTTTGTTGTCTCATGACTACGAGAATGTTGGCTTTTCTCCTCCAAAGGTACTTTGTAAAAGCTAAATTCTCTGTCTGCAGCTATTTAAAAGGTGGATATTTGATCAAAGCTAGTTTCTCTGCATCAAACGAGAAGGGTGAGACATCTCTGGCACCTCACTGCACCCCAGGTGTCTGGGGTAACCGGGGTGCGTTGCCCTCTGGAGGTGTCTGGGTTGCTGGTAATTCACAGAGGCAGCCCCGGGCAGGGGGAGCTGGCCTGACTCATTTGTTTGATCCTGGGGACCAAACAGCCCTGCTTCTCTTCCCAGCAGCCTCACTAAGGCTCTGGCTCTACACAGGGCTCGTTGTTGGCTCCAAACACTTGGTACATGGAGCCTCACGTTTGGAGGAGTTGAGCTGGACCAAAAGGGCTTGGTTATCTCTACAAGGAACCAGGATCAGGTGTTGCTTTCCAAAGTTTGCCCCTGAGATTCTTGCTACCCATTTAGATAAAATCAAGTGAGTTTGTTTCAGGTGTTAAACTTAACTTTTCTATTAAAACACAGCCATGGATTACAAAAATTGGGGTGGGAAAGTCTTTTTTTGGTTTGTTCTCTATTAGCATCATGGCTGCTCAGTTGGGAGCATAAATTACCAAAGGAGAGCATCCAGCTAATGGGAAGAGCTTGTTCTTGCTCACAGGTGAGGTTGTTCTGATGTGTATCCAGAACTCCTTCCTGCTTTTAATATTTTCTGATGTCCCCCTTGGCCTGTATCTTCCAGTCCATCTTGGATGCTGTGGTCCTGGGCTGTGTTGTTGCCTTGGCATCAGTCTTCCTATTGTAATTTATATGGCCAGAGGATGGGAATCAATGGTGTGATTTTTAAAGCTTGGGTACCCATACTCAGGTCACATAAAATGTGATTAATAATGCTGAGCTGTGCTTGTGAAGGAGGAACAGCTCTGTATTTTAGATTTTAAAGTAACTGCATGTGTGAATTTGAGATCCTGGGCCTCCCTAAAGGTCAGGCTGGAGCTCTGAAGGTTATAAGCTTGTGGATTTGGCTGCACAGTTCTTCCATTTTCTGTTTTGTTTCTTCTGGTTTTGGTGCTATGTAGTCCTCTGACATATCTTTTGGAGTAGAGCTCAGTTTTTGTGTGTTTGTGTGATCTGTGCTCTGTCTGTGATGCAGTTGTGTGAAGCATTTTAGGTTGATGCACCAGAGCAGGAGAAATCAGGGAGAGGAGCTGGATGACTTAAGTCATCTGAAGTGACTTAAGAGTCATTTGATGCTTTACGTACTGAGAGCAGTCCTGTGAATGCAACAGCAGGTAGATGACTTTTCTTATAAACCTCTACCAGCAGCGAATTGCACTTCTGAAAGCTAACCCTGATGCCAGAACAAATTCAGGTGGATGGCCAAGAGGGTACAAACTCTATCCACACTCCTGGTTCCCTCCCCAAAGTGTAGGTAGGCTACAAAAGGAGGCTGGCCTCCTCTCTAATTTGGAAAGGCACTGGGGAAAGTGTGCTTTGGAAAGGCCAGTGAAACACTGTCCCTGGGGATGCCTGTTACAGCAGGGGACATCTTCCTTTATCCAAAGACCTTCATATGGGTAGGTGAGCCTCCCTGCTGCTACACTGGCTCTCAGGGGTCGAAATCAGAGGCGGTTTGAAGTCTTAGTGCTGTGCCAAGTTTTAACATAAAGGTTTCTCCTGTCCCCTGTGTGGGGAGGAAGAGCTGGAGGGGGCTATGGCAGCTCCCAGCACACACGTGGAGGTCCTTGGCCAGCTGCTGTGGCACAGAGAGGTGGTGGGGACCCATCATTCCACAGTGAGGTGTCTTGCTCCCCCGTGGCTTACACCTTGTGCTATGTCTTTGGTTGGTGACTGCTTTTTTAAAAAAAAATAAAATAAAATCTTGGGTTTGTTCCATAATAAAGGGGTTAATATTATGGAGGAAAAAAGGAATAATTGTAATGCTTTCCCAGCTCGCCTCCATTTTTAACAATCACGTTTCAGGCTCTTGTGTCCCCTGACTCACGCTGGAAAGGCTTTTGTTTCTGAATCTGTAATCAAAGCAACAAATGTGAAGGTCATTTCCTTGAGATTATATAGCAACGGAAGAAGTCCGGGATCGTGTCTCCTTTCTTCCCCCAGCTTGAATGTACAGAAAACATGAAGCCTTAGTACATACATGCTGTTGAGTACTTCTTGGGTTTCTCCAGTCCTTTCAAACCAGCAGGGCGTGTGACTTGGAGGTAAGAGGCTATATTTTAATTTCTGATGCTTAGCGGTGACAGATAACATTGTTTAGTGCTGTTAGGCTGTCCCCTGACCTAAACATCAAGCTGTGAGTGCAGGAGAGCTTGGCAGCCTGAAAACAGCACGGGGCAAAGCAAGTTTGCTTTGGGATCACTTGGGAAGTGCAGGCTGAAACCTTTCTGCTTGCTCTTTTCTTTGCCCTGGAAGATCAGTCCATAAAAATTTCTATGCCTCTCTTGCACTCTATTGTGGAGATAAGGGGCTGTTTGTTTACTCCCAACATTTCCAGCTGCTTTTTCCTGCCTTTGTGGGAAGTGCTGCCTTAGAAAAGTGCTAAATCCAAGTTTGATTCTACTAACTTTGCAGCTGGAGGGCAGGTCTGTAACGTCTGATTACTGAGAAAACCCGTTTTCAAGGTTACCATTATAGGCTGCTCCTCTGAGATATGATTTAAACTGAACAAAGCACAGATTCATAAGTCCCGAGAAAAGGCAGTCAGTGCCCGGTACAGTAGCTCCTTTCAGCATGTAACTATTAAATGTCTCATCAGAAAGGTCCCCACCCCTCTTGTCCAAAAAAAACTGACCCTCCTCATGAAGAGGTTGGCACAGGAGATGTAGCACTGCACATGGAGCTCATTAACGGCTGTGGAGAAAGGGCCTTTGATCCGAAGGGCTTGTTTTTCTTTAAAAGTGGAGTGGTCCAAATCTGTCAGCCCCCTTGTCCTGTCATGTCCCCACCCTCGCCCCGAGTGCCTGGCAAGAGGCTGGTGGCAGAGCAGGCTGGCTCCTTGCCTCGGGAATGCTGCTCAGCCCCTGGAGCAGCAAATACCTGCTGTTTTGACTTCTTCCAAAGAGCTTAGGATTTCAGACTTTGCTTTATTAGCTTGCTCTTTGTGTTTTCTTTAAGAGTTGCAGAAGTTTAAGTCAATTCAGATAGACTTGTGATATAGCCCAAGCCCCTCTTTTTTTTTCCTTCTTTAATTATTTTTCATCGTTTGCTTACCTAATGTCTGTTCAAGGCTGGCATCTGGGTTTCCCAAGGGGCTGCTGTCAAGCATGCATGATAGCACCTTAAAAAGTCCAGGGGGAGCATGGGGACAGGATGGGGGACAAGCTTGGTGCAAGGACCCTATCTGAGGGGAAGAGATGCAAGATACCCTTGGAGGATGTGGTACTGCCTGGAAAGGATGGCATGTCCTTTGTCAAGGCTTGCTCTGCTTAGGTCTCCTGCCCTCAGGAGTCTTCCCTAAAAGCCCAACCCCAGGGATGAGCAGGAGGGTGGTAGTGAAGTGAGAAGTGTGGTGGGAGGAAATGGAGGAGCAGCCTGGGAGAAGCCATCAAGGAGACAAGGGAGGGTGTCAGGGTTGGGCAGAGGTAAAGAAGCATCAAGGGCAGAGTGTGGGTCTCTAGAGAAACTCATCTCTAAGGGGATTTTTTTCAGTCTTCTGTGACTATTTCCATAACAAGGAAAGCTGAGTTCCTGTTTTGAGTGGGTCAGGGATGGCTTCTGGGGTGGGGTAAAACACAGGAGAAGTTAGCAGCAGCTCTGCACAGAAAATATCTCCTGAGATTTGCATTGTAGAGACTTAAGCAAAGAAGCAGGAGCTTAACTGAGTTGTCTACAACCTCCTGGTTGAGGAGTGAAGGTCAGAGCAGGTCACAGGAGGGCAGTCTGGTCCTGTCCTGCAGTAGATACCACTCATTCAAGGGCAGAGCATGCTGCTGCCTCCACACAGTGCCTTTTCTGGGGTCGATGGCGTATTTGCTCCATTGGGTAGCAACAGGAAAGCTCTCTGATCCCACAGGATCTTTCTCCTGCCCTTAAGTTCCTAGGAGATTGCACTAGAACAAAACATCACCATGGGCTTGTGTGTGGTAATGACCCAACTGCGGTGTCTCAGCTCTGCTGGTGATAAGCATGTTTCCACCAGACACTAATTTCTCAGCTGTGTTCTGCCAAGGAAAGCAGATGTTGGATGGAGTATTTCATTGACTTGATGTTTGTGGCAGATTTGCACTGATTGTTTCCTATTAATTTTCCTGACTTTTAGTGGTAGAGTTGCCTTCCTACTATTTCTTGTTGTTATTTTAAATACACGGCAAAGTGTTAGGAATGGCAACATCAGCACTCATGGAATTACGTGACCTGTTGGAGGAACATTTCAATTCTGAGTACAAGATACCTTTGTTCACTATAAAGAGAATACTGATACAGCAAGGGGTGGGGAGGGACTGTTCAAGAAGATGGTTGAGCTCTCCCCTCTCTGCCAGAGGGACTCAGCATCTACTAATAACACCACTGGCAAGATCCCATGGCCTTTGGCAGTATCAAGATGCTTGTCAGCTGGAAAGTGTGGGGCCAGCAGAACCATGAGCCAATAGGGAGGTGATTGTTCCCCCTGTATTCAGCACTGGTAGTGCTGCACCTCAAGTGTGATGTCCAGTTTTGGACACCTCAGCATGAGAGATACTGAGCTGCTGGAGCGAGTGCAGAGGAGGGCAACAAAGCTGATGAAGGACCTGGAGAATAAATCTTATTGAAGAAGCTGGGACTGTTTAGTTTGAGGAAAAGGGGGCTGAGGGGAGACCTCATCACTCTCTACAACTGTTTGAAAGGACATTGGAGAGAGGTTGGTGCTGGTTTCTTCTTACAGGTAATTAGTGATAGAGCAAGAGGGAATGGCTTCAAACTGCAACAGGGTAGGTTTAGACTGGACACTAGGACAAAATTCTTCACAGAAAGAGTGGTCAGACACTGGAATAAGCTGCCCAGGGAGGTGGATGAGTCCCCATCCCTCAATGTGTTTAGGAGTCATTTAGATGTGGTGTTGGGGGATATGGTGTAGGGGGGAACTTTGTAGAGTGGGGCTGATGGTTGGACTTTGGAGGTCCCTTCCAGCCTGGATGATTCTGTGATTCTATGATCCAACCTGAATGATTTGATGATTCTAATACATCCCACTGCCTTGTGCCCTGGGAACCCATGTTGTCTGTGTTCTCACCATCTGCGTGCTGGTGAACACCCTCTGCACTCTCCTGTGGGGAGGGAGCAGCAGTGGGTATGTGAAACCACCATGCACATCATCGAGAAAGGCAATCACACTGCAAAACTTTCCTGTGGGGAGGAGAGGAGTTAGTTTTGTACCTTGCACGCTCCTGATATAGTCCAAGAACCAGTGACTCTCCTGTTTATATTTTGCTCTTGGCAAAGGGCCTTATCTCCTGGCTGGGATACTGTATTTGTTATGCTTGAGGAAGACTGAATTAGTTTGTTCCCTGGGTTTTCATTTGTCGCTGGATTTGGTTTAGTTTTTTTTCTCTATCAGTGTGATCATCATTGCTTCTGAGTATTGCATTTCAACATTTTGGGAGAGGAGGATGAAATTTAGAGCCCCACATCCCGCTCCAGTGGGTGAGATCTTTCCAACCACCACAAGAGGCTGTGCCTGTTGTCCGGACAAGTCAGCAAACCATCAAGAAAGCGAGTGAAAGGGTCTCTTAGATTGTCCATCCCCTCTGAGGACAAATAGTAGGATAAATGGGGAAAAGGAGAATCGCTTGGAGAGTCTGTTGGCACTTGGCCATGAAAAGCCACAGTGCCTGCAGTGAGGGAGAGCACTGGGGCTGTTGCTTTGCCAGATTTTTTTACTGGCTCAGCTGGTGGGGCTTACATGAAAGTCAGTTGATGCTCTGCAGGAGCCAGGGATATTGTTGGTTTTTTTTTCCTCATCATATCTTCAGTTCATGCGGCTGTTTTAGGAAGGTGCCATGCAACCCAGAGAGCTCAGCCCCCTGTTCCAGGCACTGTGTTTTATCTCTAGCACTTTGCCAAACTTCAGCAGAGCCAACGTTTCCTTGGAAAGCATCATCAAAAGGCCATTTGTACCAGCTCATGCTTAAGTAAGCTTTCTCTCATCTTAAAACATTATTTCTATGTCGTATTCAGTCTGGTCTTCAAGTGCCTGTCCCTGTCTGGCTGCTCCTGAGACAAGAAGGCAGAGGGACACCCTGAGGTCAGGAATGGCTCTGTACAGTCCCTGCAATTGCTGTGGGTAAATACCCTGTGAGCGTTGGGATGGGCCAGGGTGGGCTCTGCAGCCCTTGGGAAGGGCAGGGGTGGCACTTGGAGTCACCCTGGTGAGATGAGATGGGTCCTACAAGGTGGCTTGCCATAGCACAAAGGGTAGGAGACATGGCCAGCCACTTCAGTGCATCACTGGCTATTTAACATTAAGCTGGTACTTGCTTTTGTTAAGGTTAAAAGCAAGATAACAGATTATTTAAGGCAAAAATCCTGGCCCTATTAAAATTAACGGCAAAATTAATTGACTATGTTGGAGCCAAGACTTCTGCCAAAGGTTTCTTTATGACTTGAAAATTAGGAAGGAGGGGCAGAATGTCTGGAGACAGAGTCTGTCCCTTGGAAAGCTGGTGTGGAAGCGATCAGGGCAAGTTTGTGTCTACATCAGCCAGGCTGTGGGGCAGATCCAAATTGGTTTGTGCAGAAACTGGGGGAAAACCTGAGAGAAAACCCTTTGTGTTTTGCAGCAGGTATCAGGAAGTCCAGGAGACTTTGAGGGGAGGGTGACTATGCAGATGAGACATCACCTGGGGGGCTTTTGGGGGCTTTTGGGCCACACTCCGTGCTGGCCAAGGAGCCAATGGTGAGGCGTGCAGTGGGACATGGACATGTTTCCCTTCCCTGAATCTTCACCTGTGAGAGAGTGGAGTGTTTCCAACCCCCCCACCCATTTGTTTCCCACTGAGCACCTCCCACCATGGGACACTCTATGATGGGTACCTAAGCTGGGTCAGGGAAGACCAGTGATCTGCCGACAGGCTGACAAGAATTATGTATCAAGGTGCTTTTGGAGATGTATGTGGATGCTTCTGAAAGCTTCCACAGAAACGCTGGTATAAAACCAAACTCCCATTTGTTATTTTTCTGCTTGTTCTTTAAAACTTTAAGCAACTGAGTGCTGAAACATGATGAGGCTTTGGTCTCCCAACAGACACACCAGGAAACTCTGAGGTCATTTCAAGCATTATAACTTTTTTTCCTCTTCCCCCCTCAGCTGCACGCAGGCCCCTTCCTTCCAGAAGGCCAGGCCAAAGGCTTTTCTTCTCCTGAGATGTGCCTAGTTAGGACAGCTCCATATTGCAATACATTCTTGCAACTTATTTCATATTTTTATCAAGCTGTGCACGTTTATGGGCCAGGCATAAGCCAGCCGGTTGTATCAAAGTCAATGAAGCGATGCTGATCTAAGGCAGCTGAGGATGTGATCCTAAATGCCTTCGGGACTGAAAAGGAAAAAAAAACCCACCTAAATGCTGATGAAAGTCTGAGGTCAGTGTAGGGGCTTCAATATTAAGCTTTGAAATCTCTTATAGGCTTATGAATTACAGAAGAGGGGTTAGGGGGGAAAAAAACCCTTACAGGAAATTGCTAGTGATGCTTTATAGCTGGTTAACTGCAGCTCAGGTAGGGATTTTGAGATGAAATTCTTTTAAGTGCAAGGCTGGTTCTCTGGCCTCCTCCACCTGCAGAGCACCGCTGCTGCCTCTGAGTCACTAGTCAAAAACAGGACAGCGGGATTTTGGGGGCCCTTTCCCCATTCTGCAGGCTTTGTGGAGGCTGGGTCTTTGTGGCAAAGGGGCAGCGTGTCCCAGCTGACCCCAGCACCTCATGAGTGGGAATATTCATCTTTATTTTTTTTATCTGTATGATTTCATTCAGCTTTCTAAGACACCGTGATGTGCCTATTTCAGGTAAAAATGAGATGGCTTTCATAATCTGCGTTCCAATGATGCACCGCAGCCCATTTTTTCACTTTTAAAATTACAGGTTTAAGGCTTTGTGTGCTGGCCTTTTACTTAGTGAAAATAATTCCTCTTTCTCTTTCACCACTGGATGCATCCTGTAAAATATCTTCTGGAGCTTACTCGCCTGCCAGAGAAGTTTAATTTCCCGTTGTTACCCTGGGAGAAGCTTATGGAAATAACATGCATGATTCTGTGCAGCTGGAACCAAATCCCTGGTGTCATGTTCTGGTCTTCTCCAGGCAGAGCCCCTCTGGGTGCTCAGTAACACCCATGCCCGAGCAAAAGGGTTTATCTGAGCAACCTGGTTTACTGGGAGGTGGTCCCTGCCCATGGCAGTGGGGCTGGAACTAGATTTGGGACCAACTAGATTGGTCCCTTCCAACCCAAGCCATTTTATGTTTGAGATGAAAGGAAGAGGAGAGCTGGGGGAAGAGGTTTTCTACTTCCAAAAGATTTCTCATGGAGCTTGGGGCACTAACGATGTGAATCCTCACTGGGTAGAGGGGTAGCTTTAAAGCTTCGAGTATTTACATGGGTGCAGGACCCTGTCACAGCCATCCTCTCCCTGGGCGGGTCACAGTTACCCATCAGTGCAACGTGGTCATAACAGAAGCCTGTGCATGTGGGCTGCAGAACCCCAAAATATGGCCCATCCTAAAGGGAGGGCAGGTGGGATGCGTGCACAGACCTCTGAGCATTTTGATGGCGGAAACCATTCCTAATTTTGTCTCAACTGTATGCATCTTCTGTACAATTATCACTTCTTTGTTCACAGAATTGTTAGGATTTGGGCTTTGGTGCTCTTTTTTTTTTTTTTTTGGCTTTCCTTGGTAGCTAAGACTCCAGACCTTAAAACAAAAAAAGGCTTAAAAATAGAAACGAGTGACAGATATGACCGGCTATGCCAAGCCATCCCTCTGTAATTTGCCCAGTTCCTGGAGGTGACATCTGGTCTGGAAGGAGCACAACACATTGGGGTTTGCTTCTGACCCAAGCCCTTCATGCCACCCCATTCCTAAGACTTACTTCAGGAGAGATGGCATTGTCAGCTTTTTTTTTGTTTGCTTTTGGCATAAGTTGGGGTTTGAGTTTCCTGTTTACACCCTAATTACTCTTTTTCTTATTTTTTCCTAACTGGATGACACACAAACATCTAAAAATACTGCATGTAACAACCACCTTCGAATAAGGAGGATGTTTCTGCTGAAGAGAAATAGCATAAATATCCTGCATATGTTTGCTTTTTTTTTTCTCCAAGTAAACTTCCAGGCTCAGGATATCACAGGGAATTGGTTTAAGTAGCCAAGAAGCAGACTCTATCTTGTTTTTTCTCTATCTTGTTTTTTTCATTTTAAAAGGACCAATGCTTCGGAAAATGCCTCCATGAATTTAAGTGGAGAATTTGTCTTATTTTTTGTGATAGAAGTGAGATAAAGGGAAAAATGGTGGAGGTTTTTTTCCAGCTATATGGAACTTTTTGGAACATTCTAGCCTGCTGTAGAGAGTTGTCGTCTTATTCTGTGCTTTAATTTCCACATGCAGATTCTGAGATCTGTGTATTTTTCCTCCTTCATTATTTTCTTTCCCATTGATGATCTGGGTACATCACTTTGTGCTGGAAGCCTGTTAAGTTAGGAGGGCTTATAGAAAGCTGGATCACTGCATAGAAATGCAGTGATACCAAAACGTTAACGTTGGATGGTGTTTGTCCTCTTTTCCATTCCTCTCCATGGTTGAGATTTTATTGCTCACTTGTGCACAGAACATACAAGTGACTTTGGGGTGCTGGATTCTTATTTTTTTTCCCAGTATCTCAGTCTGGTTTTGCCAAAAATGAGGCTGTGTTACGTTGCTCAGCTAATTTCTTATTGGGAGACGAGAAACAGGGATACTTTATGAATTTGATGCTGCTGCTTCTTTAACGGGATAATAGCTTAAATATTAGCAGGCTTTTAAAAATAACTGCTGGAAAGACCAACTTGAGGGCTTGTTACAAAAACATAACAAAAGGGTTCATTTGTATAGACAATGCAAAATCAATGAGAATAAGCTGAAAACACTGAAAACCTAGAAGTGTGCATATATATATATCTCAAGACTGCTCACGCCACCTCTTAACGGAGCCAGACAGCTGTGCTCATCTCCTGATGGATTGGTCCAGCTAGATAGAAAATCAATTATATTGTTCAGATTAGCGAGTCGTACTGAATTCAAGATGAAAATGTATCTACGAGGGGCTTTCGAGTGTTGGGGCTCTGCTGAGGAGGAGCCCAGTGACCTGAGAACTGAGGAGGCAGACACAGGTCCCTTCCCAGAGCCCAAGGAAACAGGCCTGCGAGTGGATGTGCTGCGGGGAAATAAATCACACCCCTGTCATGGGGGGGAGTTAAAAATGAATCCTGTGCTGCTTCTGCTCCAGGAGCTCAGGGGCTCCGGTTGCTGAGCTGGAGGCACTCTTCCGTGGCTGAATGTGTCCTGTGATGCCGTGGTGGTGAAGTCCTCTTTTGGAAGCCCCCCCCCAGCCCTTTTTTTGGTAAGAGGAGAGGACCAGACCATTGATACCCGCATTGGAGCATGTGGATTGCTGCACTGCAGTCATCTCACCTCAGTGTCCCTGCTGGGACATTATGGTGCTGGTGGAAGGGCAGTGATGAGGTGGTCTTGCGGTTGTGATAGCCTCTGAAGCTTCTGGTTCTGCCCTCTGTATGAACGAGGCTTGGCAAGTGTGAGTACTGTCTGGTGTATTGGAGCCCTGTCTGCACAGAAGGGCAGGTCCATGTGAGTAGATGATCTCTCTGGTGGGCGACATTCCTGACACAGGATGGGCTTGTGTTGCTCTGTGATAGTAATGGGGAGTGATTTTCTTCTGCTTGTGTTTGTCAGTCTGAAGTAAGCCAAATGAAGTGCTCTCTGCCCCATTTGGAATGGGGTGGGGATACTTGGAGTGAGCTATTCAGCAGCTGCAGAAACCCAGGGTGCTGGTTGCTTAAACCTTGGGTCTGCGAGAGCAGGGTAAGGGCTGAGGTTTGGACTGTCCTAGTTAACACCCTTTTTATTTAGGGACTAGAGCCTGCAAATCCAAAGCTGGTAGTCACCCTGGTAGATTTGCGTTCCTCGACTGGGCTGTGGAGCCACACAGTGAGTATCCCTGTTGTGCCCCTCTACCCAGATGGTCTACCCAGATGGAGAAGGCATGGTGGTGGGGATGTAGCCCTCAGGTGTGCATGTATGGGCTGGGAGGGGGGGGGGAAGGAGGGTAAAAGCATCAAATGGGCTCCAGGGACCACCTCCTTCCTTGAGCTGTAGGCAACAGCAGACACTTCATGGCTCTGGACAATGCTGTGGTGTCCCACCATGTGACACAGAGCATTTCTGGGGTGACACAAGCCCATTACCACGTGGGGATGTGCATGGAAGGCCACAGGTTTGTCACAGGAATGGCATTTCACTGTGCTTCATTGCCAAACAACCTGGTGTCTTCTGCAACGTCTTGACTGAACTTTCCAGTACTCTGGGAAGCAGCTGCATGATTTCTTCTCAGATGAGATTTCTGGAGGCTCGGGTATTAAACATTATCTGTATCTATATCTGTAAATCAGACTTTTAAGCTGTGTCCTTGTTTTCTCATCAATAAAATCAGGGATAATTATATCTTGCCTATCTTCAGGGGTGTCAGGAGGCTTAATTATTTTTAAGGTATTTTGCGATTACGTGGGTAGCTGAATAGAAGCACAGGTGCTGGTTGGTATTTCTTATGTTTTAATCTTCCCAGCAACCTTCCTTTCTCCTCTGCACAAGGCTTTGTGGATGTTTGCTGTAATAGAAACCTTTTTTACTTAACAATAGACAACTGAGGCAATTAAAAGAGTCAGAAGTGATTAATGTGATTTCACTGGGTGAAAGCTAAAGCAGGTAGCAATTAAATAATGGCAACCCTTGTGCTATCTCAGAGCAACAGATGGGGAATGATTTAAAAACACTATTGGATCAGACCCTTTGCGATGGGGGCAGATTGGTAACAGTATGTCAGAGCCAGAAATACGCACCACCTTGAAGGGTGCGCTGATGACATGATTAATTGATGGTAATGTGCGACTTATTTATGATGGTGCAATGGCAGACCTGCAGCTCTGGGAAACAAATGGATCTGTGATCAGATCATAATGGATTTAAGGGCTCCAGGTGGTGTGTTTCAAGAGTGGATGAACAGCAGGGAGGATGCTGGAAGCTGGAATCGGGATGCTGCAACTTTGCTCCCAAAACCTGAGGGATAAAATGCTGGAAGGTGGTTCCCTGCTGGGAGCACAGGCCTGGGGCTGGTGCAGCTTTGGGCTGATGCCTGCTGGGGATACAGCACTATGGGATTTCACTCTGCAAACGGTCCTTTTGCCATTGGTCGTGCTGTTCTGAGGAGTGATGTGATGATACACGTTGGGTTAGTGCCGTAAGTAGCTAGCGCTGGTGCCACAGATGCCATAGCCATGTCTTCCCACATAGACAGAGTTGTGCATGCAGATGCTCATCTCTGACCTGTTTGCAGATCTTCTCAGGAGGGGACTCCCTCCTGGGCTTGGGTCAAAATGAGCTCAATTAGCTGAAACAATGAAGCTTTGTTGGTTTGGCTTCTTGCGGCTGACTGGTGACAGAAGAGGCTGTGTCTTGGCAGCCCTCGCTGTGCAAACAGCCCCGTGCTGAAATGGGGGCAGCCCTGGGGGGAGGTGGGAGGTCTCCTTTCAGTTATACGGCAGTTGGCTATAAATTGTGTTTATTTTTAAGTCTTTATGAGGTCTGGATGTGTGGCATCTCGGTGCAGGAGGTGACAAGGGAGTGCTGGTGGCAGTAGAGCTCAGCGCTGTCCTTGTCCCCATCCCTGAGGAGCCAGAGGAGTATGAAAGGAAAAACCATTGTGTGTTGCTGTTTAATCCCTCTGGGAGCCCCTATCTAAGCAAACTACCCTCGGCCTCTGCTCACAGATCAGAATTTATAGTCAATGAGAAGCTTGTGCTGTCAGGAAAATGAATTGCTCTGGAGATGGGAGAACAAATATAAAAGCCAGGTTTCCTTCACCAGCTTTTGCCTGGAGAGTGCTGCAAAGCTGGTCCTCACTGAAGCTGGCAAGAGGTCCAGAATTAGAACAAATTTCAAATAATGTAAAGTCTTTCATGGAAATGCATTAGATTTCAAAGGGTAGATATTAAAAGGGCCTAATGTGTAGCTATTTCTGAATTGCTGTCCTCTTGGAGAGAGAGATGTGTTGTAAGAGATAAATGTGATACTAAATAAGTGGTCCAGATTAAGTGTCAAGGATTTGCAAAGCTCATCCTGTTCTTAATCGTTCACTTCAAGCACTTGGCTTGGTGTGTGCAGCCACTTATATACGAATCCTATGGAGGCAAAGATTTCTAATGCGTCTGAGAAGTTATTCAAGGAGAGAACATTAATGTGCTGATGGAGACTCCATCTCTAGAGGCCAGGTCTTCTGTCAACAGACCAAATCTAGGTTGACCCATCTGCTGGGTGGGTTGGATAGATGGGGGGTTTATGGGTCCCTGGTTCTCTTGGCTCCTCACCAGAGCAAAAGGCCATTGCTGAAGTGGCTACGGTACTAGCCAGGCTCAAATTAATCCTCAAATTCTCGCAGCACTTAGGTCACTTTTACCTGATCCTGAGTGCTGCTCAACACCCTTAATTCTGGCTTGATGTGGATGGGAGCAGAGAGTGCTGAGGCAGCTCCCAAGACTGAGTCCTTGGAGGAGGAGGCTGGGCTCTCGGTACGGAGCCGATTCCCTTATCAGTGCAGATTAAACGCTTGCTATGCACTGTCCTTGCCCTGAGCTGCAGGTGGGTCAGTGCAAGCCAGGAAAGGCTCGGGCACTGCTGTTCCTCACGGGGCTGTGTTGCTGTCTTTGCAGATGACAGAGGGCCGGCACTGCCAGGTGCACCTCCTCGATGACAGGAACTTGGAGCTGCTGGTTCAGGTAAAGACACTGCCTTTTTTTGGGTACCGGTAGTGCAGTGCCAGATTTCTCCCTGTGTTTTAATTTAGCAGGGGGACTGGGGGCTGATGCGTAAGTGATGTTTGAAGTTGTATCTCTTACTAGAGCAACTCGTAGAAGTGGAAGAAAGGGGCATGTGTTCAGGCATGCACACACACCCCCCTCAGACCTGAATTAGCAGGAGGGTTTCCCTTGGCTGTTGGTGCACAGCGAGCAGAATGTCTGCCATCAGTTCTGCATTCAGCTTTTCATCAGCTTTTGCCAAAATTCATAAGGTATATTAAACGCACCCTATTGTGTCAGTGTGTTGCTGTAACTTAGAAGGGAAGAAAAGTCTGTATTTTGGGGGATGTGTTTTCTTCCCGTAACAACAGGACCCAAAGCACGAGAGCTGCCGGTACATGCTCTTTTCTTAACTGCAAAATTCCTCCTGCTGTAAGTGCAGGAAAACCTGAGCTTCCACATATCTGCAAGAGGAGAAAAGCAGTGGTTGGTCTGTGCACTTCAGCTTGATGTGGTGGATGAAGTATGTAACTGCCTCCCTGTGCTCCACGTATCCCACAGCTCCACGGAGACACCGTATCCGACTGCCCCAAGTCTCACGGAGCCACTTCTGTGCTGAGTTGTACAACAGGGTTTTAACTGGGCCGTGTGTACTTAAATGTCAGTATTTGCAGAGGAAAAAAAATGTATTATATATGAAAAGCCTGGACTGAAATGCATTAGGTTATTTTTATTCTTTCAACAGCCCAAACTTTTGTCTCGGGAGTTACTGGATCTGGTGGCCTCCCACTTCAACCTGAAAGAAAAGGAGTACTTTGGGATAACGTTTATAGATGATACGTACGTATGTTAACTGATTTTGAACAGCTGTGCGATTACTGCAAGGCAAAACCTCAGCCCCGCCACCATGGAGACTGTGTGATGGAAAACGGACTTTTTCTTTGGAAGAAGGATTTTCCTACCTTGTGCTTTGAGGAAAGGGGAAGGCACAAAACAGGAAATATTTGGAAAATATCTTCTGGGCACAAACCAGAGAATACTTGTCAAATACCTTCCTGGCACTTTCACTTTTCATGTTTGTCTCACAAGGTGGAAAAAAATTGATTTGGCAATAATTTCCCACATGAACACCCTCAGATTTTCCTACTCTGCCCTTTCNCACCCTCAGCTTTTCCTACTCTGCCCTTTTAGTAGGAAAAAAAGGTTTTGCATTTGTTTTCAAAATTAATTGCTCCTATTGCTTTGCTCTTTAATCTCAAATGTGTTATTGAGTCTTTTAAACCCAAGCTCCCCTACCAGCAGTGAAATACAGTTAGTCCTTCTCAGAAACAGCTTTCCTCTAGCCTCCCTATCTCTTTGAGATAGTCAAGCTGTTCTGCAGACAACCAGAAAGAGCTGCACAAGCTCAATACTCAAAATGCACAACTCTTCCAGCACCTGGATTAACACAAATGGGGTGGCAGTGTTGGGTGCAGCATGTCACTGCCGATGCCCTTCCCCTGCCACCAGCCTGGGTGAGATGCTGTGGTCAGGCTCCTGAGTGCTGTGGGAAATCTGTTTCCCTGGCATTAACCTGGAGTCGGCTGGGTTAATTGAAATCTGGGCTGGTGTTTAGACTTATCTGGCAGCATTGCACCAAAATGCTTCTCCAAGTCAGCCGAGTGCAGGACCAGCGTCTCCAGAGGAGTCACCTTCAGCTCCCCAAAGAGCTGAAGCAGAGCTGCTTTAGGGCAGTGAGGAAGTGGAGTTTTTAATACAACCCCTAAATAAACCTCTTGTCTAATGGGGATATTATTAGTTGCTGGTGCTCTCCGTTGCCACTTCTTATGGTGTCCTGGATGGAAGCCTTTGCCTACAGATCACGTTGGAGCTGTGTTTGGGGTCCTGCCAAGGCAGTTCCCATCTGCAGGTCCAGGACTGGCCCTGGGGAAAGGGCTGGTGTTTATGGAGCTGGAAGTCGCCCCTCGCTCCAGTGCCCTAACCACAGCAGTGTGTCATTTTTACCAGCCACTCTCATTTTGAGCTCTCCTTAAAATATTTTTGCTGCATCCTTGTTCTTTCAAGTACTGGAAAATATTTTCTTCCCTCTCTTCTGTAAAAAATCCCTTGAGGATGCTGTTTGTGCTTGGCTTGTATATATATATATTTTTTTCTCCCAGAAGGGCTGCCATGAAATTCTTCTGGAGGTTATTGGTTGCTGATGCTCCCTCATGGTGAGCTTTCAAGTGCTGCCAGGGGATTACCTGAGAGCTGTTGGCATCCCCGGAAACACCAGTGGGAATCCAGAAGCTGCCTTGGGTGCATGGGGCAGGGCTGGGTGCTCAGAAGGGAGCCTGTGGCCTCTGGAGGGCACCCATGCCCCAGCCTTTCAGGGCAGTCACAGGTTCCTGCACAGCCCCAGAGTTCTCGGGGAAGTTATTGGAGTTTGGGGCATTATAGTTTAATTTCTTGTTTCCTTCCCATTTCAACCAGAGAAGCTGCTGCAGAGAGTTTTATACACCTACCTGATTTAAAGAACATGCCTGTGGTAAATCCCTCTGCCCCAAAATGGGGATTTGTCTTGCTGGGACTGGGGATGGTGCAGAAGGAGAGTGGGGGGTATGGCCTCAGAGCTGTGCCATCCCCATGCAGCAGAAGAGATCAGAGTCATGTCTGCTGCAGGCAAATACCCAGCCTGTGTCGCCGATCAGATCCCCCCACTAGCCGTGAGAAGTCAGTGGAAGCATCCCCATCCCTAGCAAAGGAGGGTATTTCAATCCTATTTAGGTTTTCTGGGTGCTGTGCTATAACTCCTGTGCTGCAGCTGGGAATGCAACTGCAAAGAGCGTTCTCCAACATCCAAAAGTGAATTACACCGAAATCTCCAAGTTTGGGGGGAAAAAAAGGAAATAATTAAGCACGATGTTTGCTTAATTATTATTGCTCGGAGCTTGATCTCACGCTTTTTAAAGTAACACTTGGAATAAACGGGAGCACTGAAAACAGCCCGTTTCTGTATTTCCTGTCAGTTTTTAACCGCTTCCCCAACCTGTTTCTGCAGAGGTCAGAGCGTCTGGCTGCAGCTGGATCACCGAGTCCTGGACCATGACTTGCCCAAGAAGCCAGGCCCGGCAACTTTGTACTTTGCCGTTAGGTGAGTAATTGTTTCCACAAAGAAAACCTCACCACTTGGGTTTATTTATCACCGGGGTTTTTGTTTAAAAGACCTGGTTACAGATTTGATAAAGGAAATAAATGTCAAAGCAATACATTATTTTTAGAAGGAGATTAGATCCTGGAGAAGTGCTGCTCCTTTTGTATGCAACTAT
>VZRU01000008.1:0-26331 GCA_013398155.1 Pedionomus torquatus | reverse complement strand
TATAATATAAATATAAATAAAGTTCTACCTTTAAGGTGTTGGGGGCGTCTTTCCCCGTGACAGTTTCTCGGTGACAAAATGCCACAGCGAAGCTGGGATGGCTTGATCTGCCCCAACTGTCGTTTTCATCTCAAGTGAGCACAATTCCTCTCAAGTGCTGACCTGTTTGTAAAGCCGCCCTTTAGCTGGATGCGGTCGGATGGAGAGAGAATTGAATTTCACTTCTTGTACAGTAAAAGCGACATTTGATTTGCAACGTGAAATTCATCCCCGTCCTGGAAGCGGCTTTATTTATGGTGTAGGTGGATAATCCACAGCTGGAAGCCTAAAGGGCCAGGTTCTGCTCTTGGATGTATGCAGGCAGCCTCCGTGCTTTGCAGGGAGTGTAGCTGGGGTCAGGATGTGGCCGTAGAGCTGTGGGAGTGGGGAAGTGAACAATGCTGGGAAAATTGAGGACTTTTGAAGAGATCATGTTTTAATTCTGTCACTGTTTTTCAATTGTAGGAAGCTAAAGGGGACTATTCCAGGTAATAACGTTTTCCTTTCTAATACTGCTGTGCTTGATGGATGTGTTTTTCTGGGTTGGCATTGTATTGCAAACAATCAGAAATGGGGGTAAAGTCCAGCCACGAGCAGTGGCTGAAGAAAGTGATATGTGCCGCTGGGCTGGATAAAATCTGAGTCTGCGGGGTGAGTAATGCCTTTTGTGAGCAGGCTCTGAGTCAAAAC
This sequence comes from Pedionomus torquatus, assembly GCA_013398155.1. Classification (NCBI taxonomy): domain Eukaryota; kingdom Metazoa; phylum Chordata; class Aves; order Charadriiformes; family Pedionomidae; genus Pedionomus; species Pedionomus torquatus. The sequence goes on along the minus strand of VZRU01000008.1, from coordinate 25,602 downwards.
AGCAGGCTTTTTTCAGGCCATCCCACTCTGCTCTCTTCCCCAAACACCAAAGCGGGACAGCGAGAAAGCTCCCACCCTTTCCTGCTAGAAAGTCTGTGCCCTGCATCTCGGGTCCACGGGGGTGACCTTGCCAGTGACCCAGCCCATACAGTGACAGCACGTTTGGAGGGACACAGAGCCCGTCAGCTGCCCGTGCTGGACATCAATGAGCTGCTTTCTTCTGCAGCTGCCCTGGGGGCCTCCCCCTTCCCACACTTGACCCCACAGTTGTGTTGTAGCTGGCGTGTGACCTGGCTGCTGGGGCTTTAGCTGTCTGAAGCTGCATCATCAGACTGGGCTTGCCCTGGGAAACCACTTTTTACCACACGCTGGTTATGATGACTGGTGGCAGGGAGGAGGTGGGGTCGCACTCGGACCTGTTAGAGTCAGGGGAAAAGACCTTCAATTAGAAACAGCTCACTGAGCAAATAAAAATTCAGAAGGTTGGGTTTGGTCATGTTAATATTTTACCATTTGTTGAGTTTCCATGTGGGAAGAGAGGTATGTTTACACTTCAGCTGCAACGGCTTTCAAGAACCACAGTTTGGAAATGCTCAGTAAAGAGGCATTTACTCAAATGCAGGAAACAAGTCGTGCCTGACTGCCAAGGCCTTTGGCAGGGGCATACTCTGCTTTTCCTTCGGTGCCCACTTGTCAAGTAAGTGCCAGTGCTGCTGCCCAAGACCCCTTCTTCTCCAAACACCGTCCCTTCTCCGCTGTAGGACACGCTCTGTGAAGTCTATCACAACCTCTCCCTCTCTTTTCGTTGGCGTGCAGGGAGGAAAAGATGTCCTTGTGACTAAGATCAACTGGATGGGCTGGCTGTACAGCCAATTTCTGTTCCTAGTCACGCTGTAGAACTCCTTTGTTACCCACTGTATAGTGCTTATAGTCTGTGTGCTGCTTTTTTTTTCTCTAGAGAGACCGCTTGTCTTGCTTCATCTCACAGGGATGCCCTAAGACACCCTAAACTTAACTGAGTTTAGGTGCAGAGAATGCCGTTCACTTGACAAGAAGTAACTTGTTAGGCTGGAGCAACTCGGTGGCACGTGCTCTCTGTTCTCAAGAGAAGGAGTTAAGGTTTAAAAACCAGCTTTGTGGCGAAAGCTCTCCCTAATGTGGTTGCAACTTCGCGCCGGCTCCTTATCGTTTGCCATAAATAAGGTTCGTAAGCGTTGCCTCCCATGCCCGACAACTGCGTCTGGGGTCATTTTCCATGCCTCTGCAGACACGTTGCAAGGAGTGGATTGCCCGTGGTTATCTTGAGAAGTATTTAAAGAAAACCAGAGGAAAGGATACTGCGCTGCAAGACTGATTACCCAAGTGCAGCTCTTCCCTGAGCAGTCGCATGGAAATAGCTGCAGCCATTGTTTCCTCTCTTAAAGAGAACATATGTTGTGTCTCCACGGCACGTGAGCATGGCCAGCTGTCCTGAGCCCGGCGAGCACACCAGAAGCAAAGGAATTTCATTTTACGTATCACAAGTGGTCGTTGGGACCACCACTGATAAAGCACTAGCTTAATTACCAGCGTATCTTACAGATAGCGCGGGGCTGGTCTCCCCTGCCAAACCGGCCCGTGGTACAAAGGGCACGTCCTCGCAGCGGTGCCTCCGTTTGCGGTGTCTTGGGTTTGGCACGTTCCATGTCACTTGGCAATTCTACTTTGAATCACTTTCTGGAATGTAGCTCTTGCACCATTTCTGCTTACGTGAGAACATATGGGTTCATTTTTATTTTTTTTTTTCTATAATATAGGATTAGCGCTGAATGGATGCGGGTAAATACAGGAATTGCCTGAAGTCCTAGAGATTAGCTTTCTGGAAGTGAAGAATGGGCCAGTCCAGACAACGCTGGTGATTTCTGCCTGGCTGAGTTTTCACCCACCCCATAGGGAGCTTTTCCAATGGGGACACATCCCACAGCGGGACATTCCCACTGACTTCAGCTGGGAACAGGCAGATCAGTACCAGGGTCCGAATGCTTCGGGCTCCCATGGCTCTGCAGTAACCCCCTCCCAGCCCACCACTCAAACTCTCAGATAACGTCTCGATGGCAGAGAGCAGCAAACTCCCCAGAAACGCCCTCCCCTGCCCCGTGCTGAGTGGGTGAGCACATTCTTTTGAAATCTGTTCATTTTCAGGGAGCAAACCTGACGTGCGGGCACTGGGAGAAAGCAAAAAAAAAAAAAAAAAAAAAAAGGGCAAAACTTCTTGATTTCTCCACTGGGAAGGTCACTCTGGAGGGGATTTGAAGGCTGGTAGCACTGACAGCATGAAAATATTAGGCTCTTTGGGGTTTGGCCATTGCAGGTGGTTTGCAGTAAGACCCTGGGGTCCTGGACTGGGTTGTTAAGACAAGGGTAGGAGTGTTACCATCTGGAGAGAGGTTTGATGTGACATAACCAACCAAAGTCCAACTTCGAGAGGACTCTGGCTTTTAAGACCTCTTGCTAAAACTTAAGCACGTGCTTTGAAATTGTACTACCCACAGCGTGCCCATTGCCTGTTGCGAGTAGCTCTGGTTTCTCCAAGGCAGCCTGAAATGACTGCGGCCCGCAGGAGGAATGATTTAAGGAAGATGACAAGGGACCATGATCGCTGGAGCTCACCGCACGCCCAGTTCCTTTTCCTGTTTACCAAACTGGTGATCCCAGCCAAGATAATTCCCCCCCCTCTGTGTGATGAAGAGCGTGGCGTGGGGATGCTGGGCGAGACGTTCCTCTCCCCCTTCCACGGGACAGTGTCGGGGCTGCTACGGTTCCTCCTGAGAGTCCCGCAGCTTCAATGTTCCCAGCAAGTCTGAGGTGCTGCAGATCCCTGTCCCTCTGCCTGCCTGTCCAATGACCAGGCACGTTTTGCTGGAGTGGAAGGATGTAACGCTTTTGTGTTCGCTTCTCACGACTCGTCTATAGTTTCCAGTTGACTGCTTCTCTATTCAAACTGAATTGCCATCAGTTTTTCTCCGGCTCCTGCAATAAGAACTCAAAGCAGAGTATTAGTCATTAATAGGAGTATTGAAACACTCTGCACTACTCAGTTGTACTCCTCCACTCTCATACTGGCAAATGAGACAGAAAAAGCTGCGAGCCTGGTTTTGCAAAGCCTTGTGTTTTTAAGCTCTATGCGAGGGTTTTGAAAAGAATCTGATTCAAGTTGCAGCTTCTGGCATGGCTCAGTTTCAGGGAGAAAAGAGTCCATGTTCTATTTCTTTTAGAAATTTTATTTAATTTCAATTTTAAAGAAAGCTAATGCCTTGGCAGGCATGAGAAATAATAGATCGGTCTGGTAATTATCATCATGTAAATACGGAACATATAAAGTCTTGTCTCCTTGGGAAATAAATGGTTGAGTTGTATTTAGTTCACAGACTAAGCATCTGCCCTCAAAAATGCTGTACAATAGTACATGGTATTATTTTTCTTTCTCTCTTGATGGAAAGAGACAATTGACAACTGAGATGTCATAGATGCTGCCTTTCTAATGTTAGAAAAACGTTTATAAAAATCTGATTAGCTACACGGACTATATTAGGAAAGAAGCTTTTTTTTTGTTTTAAAAAAAAAAAAAAGAAATGTTTATTTTTTGCCTGATAATCTTGGATTGCATTTTCTCCAGTAACATTTCCAGGACTGAAACCCAGCCATGCTCCCTGAAAGTTAATTAAATTGCTGGAGGAGGGCTTCCATTTCCTTTAAATAGCTGACGCATTCGGTTTTGATTCTGGCCTGTGGGCTGCAAAGATAACTCCCGACTGGTATAACATAACACAGACAAAATAATGAATTCCTGATAGCTGACATGTGCGAGGCACCGGGGTTTATCATTACAGGGGTGATAAAGGCCGTTTGTGAAAGGAAAAGGTTTGTGTGAAAGATACTCCTGCAAACTGCAGCTGTGGAGTAATTGGGTCAGAAACTCCCGAGTTTAAAAACTTATGCTGAGGGGAGGAAAAAAAAATTAAAAAAAAAAATGAAGTGCTTGGTCTAGGTGCAGAAAACTGGTATTAACAACTTGCTCCTAATTAAGAGCGAGTGCTCACTGTTAGGTTTTTGGGTAGAGTTTGCTTGGGAAGGTGACTGTACAGCCAGACAAACTGGAAAATCTCTTGGTAGAAAAGAATGTGGAGAGGATACTGTGGGCAGTGCTAGAAATTAACTGCTTGAAAGGAGTTAAAAATTGCCCGATAGCAAAGCACCTGTTCAGTGTCCTGCTTACCCCAGGGTTTAGGCAGCTTCAGAAGCGGGACACACCTGAGGTTTGTTCGAGGCAGCTTGTCCAGCCTGTTTTTGGAAATCTCACCAGGTTCATATGACCAAAACTCCAGGTGTGGCCAAGGGCAGGACTGGGATCAGAGCAGAAACAGGAATTTGGGGCAAATCTCCTTCCTCTCCCGGGTCCTTGGAGACCTCAAGGTGGTTCTGTATGGCATGGGTGAAGCTCACCTTGTGTGTGCCGCTGACTGGCAGGTCACTGGAAGCTCTTTTCCAGGCCTGTCGGGGCTATGGATGGGTTACCAGGTGACATTTGCGCTGGGCTGATGTGGAGACCTAAGATCTGAGCGGAGTCTGGATGCCTCTTTGAGCCTCTGGGGCTTTCCTTCCATGTGTATTGGTGCATAACACAACAGAGCTGGGGGATCACCACGGGATTTACTCTTAGGGAATCCATCTGGTTCCTGTCATAGGCAGCGCTGTGATTTACTGTCTGATTTTTTTTTTCTTTTTTTCCCTGCAAACGCCCTCTTTAAATGTCCATTCGCTGTTGTTTGCAGAGGCTTTCTCCAGCGTGACCCACTGCTCCCCATGGGCTGGGTTTCCTCACTGGAAATCAGTGCTTGGCACTGGCTCTGTCTGCAGTTGTCTCCTTGTGCTCAGTGGCTGCTTGTTTGCCAAGTTGAGTCATTGTGTGTTTTGCCTTTCAGCTGCCACTCTGCACACTTTTTCTTTAAGTACCTTGCTGGGCGCTTGCTGGTGAGCCATTAACTCTTGTCTGGGTCAAACCCGGCTGTGTGCTTGCCTGAGCTCACTCCTTTGCAGTAGATAACTTACTTGAAACAAGATGAGCAAAGATATGTTAACACAGAGGCTGTTTGCTGAGGAGGTTGATGATTTATTTTGCTGTGTTTGGGAACATCTAATGAACCAAGGTAGTTAATAAGCAAGTTTAGAGAAGATAATGTTTGATGAGTACTTCATACAATGATGATTCCCAAACTTGACAGGCATTGGATACCCACTTAGAATCATGGAGTGGTAACAGTTGGAAGGAACCTTGAAGATCATCTTGTTCCACCCTCTCTGCTGTGGGCAGGGATACCTCCCGCCAGACCAGGTTTCTCAAAGCCCCATCCAGCCTGGCCTTGAACCCCTCCAGGGATGGGGCAGCCACAGCTTCTCGGGGCAACCTGTTCTAGTGCCTCACCACCCTCACAGGAAAGAATTTCTTCCTAATATCCAATCTAAATCTCCCCTCTCCCCTTGTCCTATCCCTACTCTTCCTGACAAAGAATTCCTCTCCAGCTTTCCTGGAGCTCCCTTCAGGTCCTGGAAGGCTGCTCCAAGGTTTCCCTGGAGCTTTCTCTTTTCCAGGCTGAACAGCCCCAGCTCCCTCAGCCAGTCCTCATAGGAGAGGTGCTCCAGCCCTCTGATCATCTTTGTGGCCCTCCGCTGGACCCATTCCAACAGTTCTATGTCCTTCCTATGTTGAGGACTCCAGAGCTGGACACAGTACTCCAGGTGAAGTCTCAGAGCAGAGTAGAGGGGTAGAATCACCTTCCCTGACCTGCTGGCCACGCTTCTTTTGATGAAGCCCAGGATGTGATTGGCTTTCTGGGCTGCCAGGGCACACTTTCCCCAAAGAGTTCTCTGTTAAATTCAATTTTATGCCTTCTTCAAAGAAAAGCTGGTTGAAAACAGCTGTAATTTCTTCTGCAGAGGTGTGCAAGCCTTGCTTTTCTCAGTGAGTCACTGCAGTTTGGTTTTGGGGTCCTGGTATAGCACGGGGAATGGGTAGCTGAGGGAGGGCATCCTGCGGAGGGGAGTAGGGCAGGGAGGTTCTGAGCTCCATCTCCCCAAACATTTAGGCAGTAGTTCTGAGATGAAGATGTTGTTCTCTCCTGGTGTTTCATTTTTCAATAAAAAAAGTAGAAATTCACCATGTAAACCAAGTGCAATTACAAAAAAAATAAATAAATAAAATGTAACCAAGACGCAAATTTTCTGCTAGACTTTTAACAAGAAGATGGGTTTCTTTCTACTAGTGCTAATTTTAGCTTCACACAGTTCATGGCAGACCAAAGCATACATTGTCTCTGCCATGGTGCAATTCTAATGTTGGGTTTTTTTACAGTTTCCTACTTTAAAGCAGTTCTGTAAGGGTTCCCAAGGAATTTGTATAGTGTGCTTATTATGCAGCAGATGAATTAGGCTGAATTAGGTGGAAGCACTGTGGGTGAAAGGAGCAAAGAGTTACAAGGGGAGGAGGAAAAAAAAAAAGAGGCTGATTTGAGCAATTTAATAACCTGATCTCAAGGGATTTACTACTTGCATGCGGCAGTGTAACTTTAATATTTACATATAATTATGGCAGTTTGGTAAGGAACGTGCATTTTTAGATTTCATACACACAATTTTCATACTGTTTCCTGAGGGCTGGCAAAGGGGTGGTTGTGTTTCGTCCTCTTTAAGTGTCCCTCCACAAAGTCCACAAAACCCTTGGGGTTTTTTTTTGTTGCTCTTTTCCTCCTCCTGCTCTTTTCCTCCTCCAAATCAAGCGTGGGGCCAGTAAAAGTTCATAATCTGTGAATTTGTCCCCCACATAGGGGCCAAGTCAGGCATGTTGCTGTCATAGCTGTTGGGCTTGGAGTAGCATCGTGGTGAACCTCCATGGCCTTAGGTGAAAGATGCCCTCCCCCTTGTTCCTAGAAATTCCCACAAATACAGGTTCAGTGTTAAAGGACACTGCCTTTTCCTGTGGAAAATTAGATTTCATGGCTTTAGCTCTATAATGTATTTATTCACCTCCTTTCTGTTGCATATCTGGAAAACTTTGCCAGGCCTACAGAATGTTTTTCCAGTCTTGCACCATCAGCTCCAATCTTTGGGCTCCGATCTGACTCAGACCATCCTCTCTTTTAAAAACAAGAAGAAAAAAAAAAGGAAAAAAAAAAGCAACCTCTTTCTCCTCCCTGTGATGGTTGAGATGTGTCACGTGGGGTGTATTTTGTGCTTTGAGGAAACGGAATGACAGCTTTTCAGACTCAGCTTTTTTGCTTTTGCAGATTTGTCAAGTCTTTATCGTTATTCGGGTACTTTATTTTTCTTGTAGTTCCATGCATCTCTATCAGCACACAGGGCTGTGATAACAAGCTTTATGATTTGCTGCTGTACTCAGACACACTAAAAACCCACCACTAATATGGCTAATCTGACTTTTGTGTGAACAGGAAGACTGTGTGGATGTTAGAAATAACAGTCTGTTGTTGCGAGGAAGGGTTTGGGGTCCTTCAAGCGTTGTACCAACTGTGAATAGTCATCTTTCCATCTGCAGTAAATCCCCAGGTAGAGCAGGGCTGCTCTGCTTCCCATCTGGGCTGACAAAAGCACTGAGAACGTGTGCTGTCAGTATGGCCAAGCAACTCCTTCAACATGGATGTCCTGCCCCATTTTCCATGGGACCAGGGAAGCCATCACCAGTGGTAGGTGTGGTGTTGAAGAACAAAAGGGTTTTGTCTTCAGAATATTCCTATTTTACATCGAGAAAAGAACAACTGAGAATTTAGGGCAGGTTTAGGTGGCAGGTTTTTTCCAGCTGTGGAGAACTGCTTCCTCAGCACCCTGTGGAAATAGGAATGGTGCCTCCTCCACCAAGGTGCTTCTAGGAGCAGCTCATGCTCTTGTTTGTCAGATCCCCATGTCCTGAGAGAGGTGCATGTATCTTGCTGGTAAGAGAAATGTTGTTTTTTCTGTGGTGCTCTTGGTCCATCTTCCAAGACCCAGTGAGTAGGGTCACCAAACCCCTGTGAGATGTCCTCAGAGAGTCAGGCAGGTTTGGGGAAGCAGAGAAATTAGCCTAAAGGAGCAGGTCTGGAGCTGGAGATCAGGCCCAGAGGTCCAAGGCTGTGGTCCAGCCTGTGCTAAGTGTGGGGAAGGGTTGCCCAGCCATGCATTGCGTTTGGTGCAGGTCCCTTTCGAGCTGTAAAACTGAAGGTGTTGCTGCAGCACAGTGAGGGAATCCACAGCACGGTCACAGCTTAGATGTACGACAAGCCAGGCATTGAAAAAAGCCATCTGCACTGCTTATCGTGTTCCTTTTCACGTACAGGGTTTAGAAGGCTCTTAGAAATGCTCTTTCAAATACCTTTCTGAGCAGGCGGTTCCTATCAGGAATTCAAGTGGCAGACTCTGCAGCCCAGTCCCAGGCCAAGCTCCCTGCTGGCTGGGGGTTAAGGTTGGGCTCTGGGTGTCCTGTGCCAACAGGAGCCTCTTGTTCATGGCCTTTCCGGATCCTGGTCTTCCTTCAATAGAAAAATAACTTTCTTGAGTGTGCCAGCAGACCATAAACCGTAAGGCTGGGAAGTGATGGGGAACGTCTGGCATTTGTCACAAAGAGAGGATTTGTCAGACAGTGCATTTCAGAATCCTGCTGCCAAGATCCTGCTGCTCTGACATACTCAAAAGCTGCTAAATCCATCAGCTCTGCCCATACCTTCCCTGCTCTGTCCTCCTTCTCCCCTTTTTCTTTTTTTTCTCTTGCACTTTTAACCCTGCTCATTTTTTTTCCCCACCACTGCCTTGCCTCTTCCTCCTCACACCTGCTTCTTGTGGTACCTTGAAAGGCAGAGCAACCTCTGTGGGAGCACGAGGTTGTCACGCTCTGCCCTTCCGTTTATTTTGGAAGAAAACTAAGAGCCTACAGAAAGGCACCTGTTGGTGAAGTGGTCCAGCTGCAGTGCACTGGTCCGTGTTGGTGGCTCTCATCAGTGCATGTATGGAATGGAGCACCTCGGAGACCTTGGTGTCGCTATCCTAATTCTGGGCACTTTAGAAGGTCACCCACACCAGGCTGAGGTGTGGGCAGCAGCAAGGGATGTTCTCATACCGTGGCAGTATTGCCTGTAATACCACAGGAAAGACATTGAGGTGCTGGAGCGGGTCCAGAGAAGGGCAACAAAGCTGGTGAGGGGTCTGGAACACAAATCTTATGAGGAGAGGCTGAGGGAGATGGGGTTATTCAGCCTGAGGAAGAGGAGATTGAGGGGAGACCTTATCGCCCTCTACAACTACCTGAAAGGAGGCTGTAGAGAGGCGGGGGTTGGTCTCTTCTCCCAAGTTACAGATGATAGGACAAGGGGTAATGGCTTCAAGTTGTGCCAGGGGAAGTTCAGGCTAGATATTAGGAAATATTTCTTTACTGAAAGGGTTGTCAGGTATTGGAATGGGCTGCCCAGGGAGGTGGTTTTGAGGCACCATCCCTGGAGGTATTCAAGAGAGGAGTTGACTTGGTGCTCAAGGATATGGCTTAGTGTTGGGTGGTGTGGTGTGTTGTTTATGTGTGTGTTTTGTTTTTTGGGGTTCCCCCCCCCACTCATTGGTTGGACTAGATGATCTTAAAAGGTCCCTTCCAACCTAGGTCATTCTGTGATTCTGTAATCACGTAGCAAAGGAATTCAGTGGTAATTTTCAAGTAATAGGACCATTACTAACATCATCTGAGGAACCTGACCAACCTTCTGCAAACCTTAGGTTGTCAGCTTTTAAATATCCAACCTAATCATGTGCTGTTTCTGTTTGTGTTGCTGGCTCTAAATATCTTGAACGGGTTAAGAAGAAAAATCCTAATGGAAAGATTTTGAAGCATATTCGTGATGCAGGGTAATATCATATCACCCTTCTGCTGTGAAGCTCCGTGTTTCCTTGTAGCTCAGCTGCAAATTCTCAGAAGTGTCTGATGAATTTTAGGTTTCCATGAAATAACTTTCAGGTTAATTTTAGAGATTAGTCAGTATTTTCTAAATACAAGGCCATTCTAAATCCTACCCATGGTGTGCCTAAAATTCGTTTCAAGAATTAACCGAATAGAGAGACATTCAGAAAGACCCAGGAGTCGACTTATTCTAATGATCACGTAGCAACACAAGAGTATTTATGTGAGGTCAAGAGGCTTCAAGAACAGAGCAAAGTCGCTATAGAATGCACTTTCCCAGGTGATAAATTCCTACTTTATAAAGTGTTATCACTGCAATTCAGCAGAGGCAGACACACCTGCCATCACTTTAGTCAGTTAAAAGTTGTCTGAAGTCCCGTCCTTATCGAGTGTTAATATTTACAAAGATGATGAGGGCTGCTAGGCTTTTTATGTTGTAGTCCAATATATTGCTTTTGCTGTTCTGGGTGTGTCTGTTGCTTTTCACGTTTCATGCTAATCTCATTAACTGCATCTTACTGCATTTTAGCTCTTAACCTGCGTTAGCAACAGGCATAAGCTGTTTTTGACAGTGAGTGCAGGGTAAAGCCTGGGAAGCCATTGACAAACGGTCCTAATTAGCACAGTTCTGTAAATCTTTGCCTAGCAGGGAGTGTCATATCTCTTGATAAGAAGCTGTGAAGATGCACTTTCTGGGAGCATAAATATCTAAGTCTCTTTAATTTTCAGTAATGTGGGTTAGGCAGAGCGTGCCATGATAACTTGGCTTGGTTCCTTCCTGGGTTTCTGGTGGAGTTTTAGCAAGATGCCTAAAATTTCACTGTAACATCAGTGGCTCGTGGGATTGGTCCTGGTTTGCTGCTAGGGTTAATAAGTTTGACTGTGGGAACTCCAATTCATAGGATGGTACGTAGCTAAATGTTGCTATTGCTTATTTTAGAGACTGCCCTTCCATCTCCGTAGAGCTGGCACTGGTGAGCAGGGTATGCTGCTGGGGACAGCATCTTGCCCAGCGTTTGCTCATGTTGGGAGAGAAAATTAAGTATGAACAGTACCAAGGGAAGAAGCTGAAGTTCAGAGTAAGGAGGGTCTGATGCAGATTTTCATTTACGCTGCCCAGATAAATTCAAGTTCTACCCAGTGTCTGCCAGAGAGAAAATTCCCATTTAGAGGGTGGAACGGGAAGGAAAGGGTCCATCTGCTGGTTTTCTTTAATTCTTTTCTGTAGTGGAAAAATACTTCAGATGAGTTTCCTATATTCTCCTCCTGGGGAATAAACAAACCTTTTGCCAAAAATACTCAGCCCCGTTGACTCTGGGTGGTTTAAGTTTATGTATTGAAATGATGCCAAGAACCACCAGTCAAGAAGCCCCCCTCTGTAGCAGAGGTCAGATTAAATGCAAGTGGGCCACTTCATCCCCACAGCCGAGTCCTCCTCCTGCTCTGAGGAGAACCGACTGTGGACACACCAGATACAACACTGGTGTGCTTGGCTGGTAGATAGCATAGACGGTTGGACATCTGGAGCCAGGGCTGTCTGCCCTGCGTGTCCTGTATCGCCTTGTGATCGTTGTGAAACCAAACAGGAACAGGTAATAATTCAAACCGTCGCTCCTGCTATCTGGAGTTGTCACCTCTGGGGAGCGGCTGGGTCTCGGAGGGCTTGGGAAAGTGATCCTGAAGGTCAAGGGGAGACGTGCTTGGGCTCCTCGGTGCAGATGAAGTGATAATGAACTTTGTGGAAGGAGAGGGAGGACCATTTGAGGTTTTTATTATCCCCAAAGCCATGAATCATGTCAAATGCTAATCCTCGGGTGCGCAGTCAGCAGATCTGGGCTGCTGCATGCCACCCTGCACTGTCCAAAGGCATCCGACGTGCAAGGAGCTGTGCCCTGTTTCTCCCAGGTCTTTCACATTTTCCTACAAGTGTTTGATGCTTTATCTTACAATTATGCAGGGGGAAAATATGAAATGCTTGTGTGGTTTCTTGGAGACTTTCAGGCCTTCTAAGCCTATTTGGATGGACTCCCTTCAGCTGCAGATGTGTGGGACGGTGTGTCTGAACCTTAGGGTATGAGGTTGGGTCCTTTCAGGGAACCGAGTCCCAGAGGCACACTTTGCCTCGTAAAAGAAATATATTCTCTGCTGTTTCAAGAAGTTGGATGTGTTTGTGGATTGTCAGAAGAACAGAGAAGGTTCCAGGTCTACTGTAAGTCACTGGACTCTGCCTTCTAACAAACTGCACCAAGGCCCGTGGTTCCGGGTCAGTGCTGGAGGGATGTGCCCCATGTCATGGCACAGACATGACTGCCGCTCTTTGATCACTGTATGTCCCAGATCAGAGCCTACAAACCTTGTCAGGGAGGTTGGTGTGCTGGCTGACTGGTGCTTGGCTTAAATTCAGTGGTAGACATTATTGATGAGCTGCTACTCATCACTCAAGCTTAACTAGCGCCCTGGTTTTGGCATTTGATGGGGATGAAGTAAGTAACTACTCAACTTGGTCCAGAGGTGAAGGACCCAGCAACTGAAAGTGAAGGTAAACACCACACGTTGTGCAAAAGGTGGCATTTCAGAGCATGGTAGGATGCAGCTGCCAGGATTTGAGGCGTTTCTGCAGAATCTCAGTGACGAGGAGCCTATTGACCGTGTGATGTTTGGCAAAGGAGAGCTTGAGACCTCTCCACCCAGATGAGGCAGTGGGGGGGTCACCTGTTGAGTGAGCCACAGCTCAGCTCCCTCCTCCTGGCATCAGCCTCGTTAATGCTTCAGCCCTCGCTTGGGTGTTTTGGTGTTCACTGGCAATGAGGTTTCTAAATAGGGGGTTAGAGACGAGCCATTAAGCCTCTGATTATGAATATTGTGGGTTGAGATTCTATATTTAGAGGAACAGCCCTTTCGTTTGGTGTAGAAATGAGCTTTTTTGTTACTGCCTCCTTCCAAAACCTCTCCTCCTTCCCTGCATTTCCCTGCCAACTCTGACTGCTGCAGCAGCCATTGCACTTACGCATCGGGCTTAAAAGTAAAAGTAAATTTTTATTTTAACTATCAATTATCCTATGAGTCTATGATCTAAGTTGGAAGGGACCTCAGGAGTCCCTCATAGACCTCAGTCTATGATCTAAGTTGGAAGGGACCTCAGGAGTCCCTCATAGACCTCAGTCTATGATCTAAGTTGGAAGGGACCTCAGGTCTGGCTGAAGCTCTTGCTCCAAGTACATCAGTGGTGACATCAGGCCAGGTTGCTCAGGGCTTGGTTTTTTGGTTTGGGGTTGTTTTTATTTTCTGCTCTGGTTTCTACGGCCTCAGGAGGGTGTGCTCTGTCTGCATCTTCACGTGTCCTTACAAACCACTGGTGATCTACCTTCTCACTGCAGACTGAGATGCCCATTTTGATAGGATCAAAAGGCTGTAGGACTTTTCAGAAGTGAATAAAACCCCCACAGCTTTTGTGAGCCTTGGCTGTATTTGAGCGTTGGGAGGAGAAATCTTGATTTTTCTACCCAGATGGCCCTATTTGTGGCACTTGGGTTCTGGCCAGCCTGCGAAGAAAAGTGCTTATTCCTGGCAGAAGAGCGCTGGCCTGGCCTGGCAGAGCTCGGCAGCAACAGCTCCTTGGCGCTAATTGACCCCCTTCTTGGCAACTTCATCAAAGACACCGGAGAATAAATAGGCTGTTGATTGAACTGTTTCCTCGTCCTCAGAGGTGGTCCCCCTTAGTCAGGGTTGAGGCACATTGTCAGGGCTGGGGAAGGAGCTTGCAGAGCGATTAGCCTGTGCTTGCTAAGGAGCAAAGAGCCTTAATTTACTGTGCCTTCCATGTGACATCTGCCGAGTGAGACAGAAACGTGGTGGGGGTTTGCTGCCTCCTCCATCTGCAGAAGTTGATCCGTGGTGGCCACCGAGCAGATTTCTGTGCTCTGGCCCGTTCTACTAATGCACATTTTGGGGGCCGAGAGAGTCCGTAGCTCAGATGGAATCTCTAAAAGTGGAATCTGATGAAAACAGAGGTTGGGAGCAGGCTTCAAGGGAAAGCCTAGATGCAGAGGTTGAGGTGGATGCTGATGGACGTGGCTGATGCATTCCGTACATAGAAAAGTCGTGTTCGTGCTTGTTGGTGCCTCTGCGAAGGCACGCAGAAATCCTGCAGAAACGAGGTATGCAAGTTTCAGCTGATTAATTAATGGAGCATATAAGGATAAAATATTAACCATTTTACGGATGCCTATAAATAGGTTTTTAAATATTCTGCTGTTCTGGAGGTCCTTTTTTTGTTTGTTTTTTGGGGGTCTTTTTTTGTTTGTTTTCTTTTTGTGACAAATTGCAGTCACATACTTCAACCCCCTTTATTTTGTTCCAGGCTGGAACAAAATATTTGAACTTTCTGTAGAATGAGCAGTCCAGGGAAACTATTTTCCAAGTATATGAACTGGAACCCTTTGTTTTGAATCGGGTCGGCGTTGAACTCTGAGGTTTGACAAATACCATGCAGCTGCCTGAAATGTGTTGTCTAGAGGTAGGATCTTTAGTGCAAAAAATGAGCACTGCAAGCCTTGCTTTTGGGCAGAGGCTTTCCTTCTGCAGCTGTTTCAAGGCTTGTTCTTCACTCGGCAAAATAGAGTGTGTGCAAAGTAAATACTGATACGGTGCTCCCACCGCAGTGGCCTGAGAATCCCGTGGCTGTATAATGAGTTACACCGTGCGTGACACCATGTACATCACTGTCATGTGAGAGGACCTATAGAGTTACGTTGCTATGACAGCCTGACATGGGGCAACGCACCAGGATCTTGGGTAGCAAATACAGCCCTTCTGGTGAAACTAGTGGTCACACCTATGATTCCCTAGCAGTAACACTGTGCCATTTTTGGTTTTTTTAGTGATGAAAACACCAGAAAAGACTTGAAGACACTGCCTGTCTTTCCTACCAAGACACTGCAGGAGCATCCATCACTCGCTTACTGGTGAGCTATTTAATTTAAAATGTAAATCGTTGCTACGAACGGTAATGATGAGTTCACTTTTAAAGTTTTGCAAACTCTTTCAAAAGTTTTCGGCTTGTATGACGTTAAGACCTAGAGCTAATAGCTCACGTTCAAGCATTTCCAGTTTTTAGATGTTTATAAATTATGCAAGATCGGATGCAAATCCGTCATTAAGGATTTGCTCAAATTAAATTGCTGGATCAGGAGCCACTGGATCAGAATATGTGGGGACTGGTCATTAGAGCTGAAGTCTGAACTCCAGCCAAGCCTGGGTTTGCCAAAAGCACCTTGCATCTTTAGCTCTACAGTAGAGCCTTGGTGGTTGACCATGGCCAGCTGCTAGATGTCCACCCAGCCGCTGTCCTCAACAGGACACTGNCTGCTAGATGTCCACCCGGCCGCTGTCCTCAACAGGACACTGTGAGAAGATGGAAAAGCTGGAAACAGAAAGGCAGGTCCAATGTTGTGGCTTGAATCTGCTGTAGGGGAACACAGCATTTGGGATGAATCAACGACATCGTTTTCTTGGAATTCCTGTCCTTTGTGGAAGTTTGACTCCCTCAACTTGTTTTTGGGTTGTTTTTTGTGTGTATCTGATGGATTTTCAAATGTACAAGTGTTTGCTTATGATTTGAGGGTTTTTTCGCTAAATGAATACTGCTGGGTTTTAATTTGTTTTCAAGAGTCTGACACTTAAACGCATATTTTACTTTGCATTCCACTAAAACAAAGTGTTGAAATACGTAACAGGAAAAGCGCAAAAAGGTCATTGCTGACAAATCTGTATTTCTTCACCTGTGAAATGTCAGGGGAAATACGCTGGAAGGAAAACATCTTTGGTGTAGCTTCTTCAGTCTTACATATGGAGCATTAGCCATCCTTTGAAGTTTTGGTCCTTCAGCATGTGAAAATGAATTTATATAATTAGTACCATTACTCTGCAGCAGCATCTGCAGCAGGCTGATCTGCAATGATTCATTAATTAGTCTGGAAGGCGGCATGCGGTGGCAGGGATCAGCCAGGCAGCTCGGCGCTGCTTAATGAAGGGTGGGAAAGAAATCGGTAAGAACCAGAATGTAAAACCCAAGCGAGAAATGTACAGAGGGACACCTCTCCGCATGCTGAGCAGGCGTCTGAATTTCGACAGATGCCATCACACGTGAAAAAAAAAAAAGTCACTGAGCCTCCAAATTGGGTTTTGTGCTTGTTTTGCAGTGAGGACAGAGTAATTGAGCATTATACGCAAATTAAAGGTCTGACCAGAGGACAAGCCATTGTTCAGTGAGTATGACACTTGTTAATTTGTGAAGATGATATTTTTACTTGTTTTCTTTTGTTTGTTTCCTTTTTGTTGAGAAGTGGCAAATGCAGGCTGGTTTGGTCATTACTGCTTGCAAACTTTACCGTTTGTATCTACCAGGTTCTTATTTATTGAGTTATATTTGAAAGTGAAATGATTTGAAGTTTCAGATTTCACAGGCTTCCAGTTAAGCTTATGTATCCTCATTCAGACACCTCAAATATCAAAGTAATTGTTTAGACCTTACTTTACTACAGGACTCTTCTCCATGCTCTGCTTGCCGTCAATTAGCTTTCACACCAAACTGAAAAGCGAGTATTACCTTACCGAGGTCCTGCGAAAAAGACCTAATGCATGTTTGTTGAAATGTTCAGAATTTGGCTTTCAAAAGAACAAGATCTGCATAGAGCCTGTGGAATTTTATTCTTAATTTACCGTTAATATTACTGTATTTCCTACAGGCAGATGCGGTGGGACGTGTTAGAAACCATGAAGTTTGAGGTGATTGCCGTGGTTGCACAATATAGACAATGTGTAGTTTTTTCTCACGTATCTCAATGACTGTAATCCTGCCTGAATAGTTCAGGGGCTTCTTTCAACAGGGAAGAAATTCTGTTCAGTGGTTGTCTGAATTGCCTCATGACACAGTTGTACTACTACGTGAACTCTTTGAGTTGGAGCCTCTCCGTTGTAACCAAAGCCCCATAATGGATTAATTATAGGCAGGTCTTTACCGCCAACGTTTCCCAAAAGGCTTACATGTTCTGTACAGGATTTTTACTTTCAGTTCTCTGACCTTCTGATAAAGGATTGAATGTTTTGTTGTATGAGAGATTTACAGTTTGCTTTAGCTGGGCCAAAATATCACATCTTTCCCCAAGCCAGGGTGCTGTGTTTTTTGTCTGAAAACATGGGCCTTCAATTATTAAGACCTTCAAAAAATGCAAATGATAAATGACATGTCCTGAATGTATGCGTGAAAAAAATACATTAATAGATATTATTCCCTCCAGAGAAAATCATCTGATACGCTATAAATCTGTCTACAGGTACATGAAAGTGGTAGAAGCTTTGCCAACATATGGAGTTCATTACTATGGAGTAAAGGTTAGTAAATGCCCATAGATAATGTGATTGCTTAGCTTATTACGTGTGATTACATTCCTATAGGAGTAGTTTGATGATTCCGTACTCTTCTATCAGAGTTAGCCCACCCATTTTTCAACCTCTGTAACTTTTCCCCCTTCGCTGCTCTTGAAAAATTGTTTCCAGAGAGCAGCAAAGCGTTATGTGCTACAGGAGACAGAAAGGAGTCTTTGTAAAACCCTCTGTAATCCTATGAGAAGCTGAATTCGTATCGGCTTAATTAAACTGGCTATCACTTGTAGGTCCAATGCAGTTAATAGTTTCCCCAGAGACCTTTCTAATCAAGTAGGGAAAAAAAAAAGCCAACATAGAAAAGACTACTTGGAAGTAGTGGGTGATTAGTGTGTGCAATACTTGGAGTGGGGAAATGCTGAGAGAAATTTTTGGAGAGTGATGGAAATACACCATTTATTCCCATTTGTAGAGCAAAGCCTGGGCCAAAGTGTCTTGTGCAGAAGAGCTCAGCAGAGATGTCTCCTTACTTTTGAGTCACGGCCATGACTTGTGGTACCCGAGAAGCTGATATTTTGTGCTGTTCTCTTCACCTGTGGCTGTCGGTGCTCGAGTTTAGTGGATTAGGTCACTGCCCACAGTTTGTTGTTTTTGGTCCCATATCCCCTACACACGCACACACCCTTCTTGTAGTGAGACCCCCTTGTTTCAGCAGTGCTGGTGCTTTTTTGTCCACTTTGCACAACCACCACCGCGTTTCTTGCCTTTGCCTGAGAAGGCAGGGAGAGAAAGTTTTGACATTTCACTCTGGCATTCCACTTCACAATGATTTGTTTGCAGAAATATCTTTGTTCTGTACCTACTTGTACTTGCCACAGAATGCAGTGGGCTGTAATCTTGGAATTGCTTAATTCTTAAGTAGCTCTTGGTTCACCTAGACTTCCATTTTTCAGGATAAACAAGGAATCCCGTGGTGGCTTGGAATAAGTTACAAAGGAATAGGCCAGTACGACTTACAAGACAAAGTTAAGCCCAGAAAAGTAAGTTGTTGGTTTTTTTTCCTTCTAATTTTTTTCAGGAGTGATGTGGGATGGTGTAAAAGCAGAATATGCTTTTTTTTAAGCTGCTGCTTATTGGACTAGGGAGCAAAAGGACAAGGGCTGGAGGCAGAAGGAGAATTCTGCTGGCACTGGGGCAGTAAAACTCTCCCGCTCCTGTAGATAGTGGAAACTCCCTTCTGGAGCTTTGGCTCCTGTGTCTTCTTGAGTTGGGTGTCTCAGGATGGGGATTTTGGCATCCTCCAGGGATCACGACGGGAAGTACAAAGCAATTGGGTTTCTGTAGGTCTGGAACTAAAGGCCTTGTACTCAAGCAGTGTTTTCACTCGGCTTTTGTAGATGGCTTTTGTGTGCGACTGAAAAAAGGCTCTGCTGGTATCTGTGGAATAGGAGGGGGGACTGCATGAGACTGCAGGCCTCTTTAGGCAATTGCATGTTTCCATGGTGCAACGAATTGCAAGGGGGGAATTGAGAGTAAATGGCAAAAAATGGAGGTCATCGTTCTCTTTATTTTCCACTCCCTTGCTCTCCAGTGTGTCTCCTGCAGAGCGAGCTTTGCCACCAGCCTCCCTTGTTCAAAGAGGGTCCCCGGCTGCCTCCATCAGCCAGCCCCAACAGGCTCTTCTGCAGGTGGTCTTGGAAGCCCATCACCCAGCCCAAGCACATGATGTGTTGGGAGCTCGCCCAGTCCCACAACCACGTATGTCTCCCTGTGACAGGACTGAGCCCTGAAAGTCTTTGAAGAGTTTTTTAGGCCTCTGGGCTGGGGAAGTGAGCCAGGACTGCATATCAGGGGCCGCACTGTTGGGTTGGGGGTGTGTGGTTTCTTTCTGGTCATATCTTTGTTGGAACATCTAAGCTGTGAGGAGGTGGAGACCTGGAGTTTTGCTGTTCTTCCCCAAGACTGATCTGGGCAGGAGTTCACATGAAGTGTGTGCTCCCTGCCAGGGAATTTTACATTTGCAAAATGATACTGTTTAGTGTATTTGTGCCAAAAAACGCAGCTTAACAAAACTTCCTTGTTAAGAGTAATTCCCCTTCAAGCTCCCAACTTGATCTTCTCTTTTTCCAGAGCAGGCTATGACTTCGTTTCTTCTGGTGTATTTTTATACACCTGGGTGCCCAAGGTTGAACTCATTCATCCTTCCTTTGCTTTGTGCTTAGTAAAGCACTTAGTTCAGCCCCGGATCTTGTCACCATCCCTGTTCTAAGATGACTGACACAAGAGGAACCCTAGAAAATCAAGTCCATGTTAATGCAGCCATTGATAGTCAAAGGAGAGCATCAAGGAGCTCCTCTTGCTCTTGAGCACTTCCCTGTTTTTAGGCAACATCTACAAGATTTTTCCAGTCAGGTCAAACATGGATCGTTCTCTAGCCAAGATGTCCAGCTGTGACCAGCAACGCTCTCCAAGAAAATACAGTCTCTCTGGCTCGAAGCATTGCTTCGCCAAGCAGTTCTTATGCTTGTGGGATTTCAGTTTACAACATCAACCAGGCAGA
Organism: Pedionomus torquatus; assembly: GCA_013398155.1. Lineage (NCBI taxonomy): Eukaryota > Metazoa > Chordata > Aves > Charadriiformes > Pedionomidae > Pedionomus > Pedionomus torquatus. The sequence continues at coordinate 5,695 of VZRU01000008.1, read as the reverse complement.
TTAAGAAAATTTTTTACGGTCAGCAGGGCCCAGATACCAAGTCACACCCTGCTACACTCAGTTATGAGGCGTTGCCTTTGAATACAGCAGGAGCTGTGTTTAAGAAAAATAAAATAAAAAGCAAAGATCACCTCTGCAGTGGAAATGGTACAATGGGAATGATAATAGTTGTCTGCTTTACTGTAATTTTAATTATACAACATATGGCAGAGATTAGAAGGGGAAGGTGGGAGAGAAGAGCTGATATGCAGAGGACAAGTTTAATGTCAATAAGATGTTTGAAAAAGTGGGGATGGATATGGCTTGAAGTATCCTTATGGATTTGTGTCTGGAGTTAATAAGAGGGGAAAAAATGACATAAGCCACGGCTTGTCCAGAGTTGTGACTACTCTTAACATGTGGGTGAATAGGCAAACAGTTTCTTCATACAAGAAGTGTTTCAGAGTTTGAAATACAAAGCGCACTTGATGTGATCCGTGGAAGTAATTGGAATCAGCTTGCTTTCGGGGCGGGGAGGGGGGGAAGCAGATACTGGATGTAGAGAGGCACCCGCATCCAAACCTGGGTTTGTCAAGATCCGGCTGTTTATTTCAGTGTAGCTGTAGCCTTGCTGCCTGTAATGTGTCAGGCAGAAGTTTCCTTTTAACCAGCATTATTGGTGGTTCTTAGTTATGAATGTACCAGAATCTATTTCAGAGGGAGAAGAATCTGTATAACTTGCCCAAATCTCCGAGGAGTCAGCAAGCACAGCCCTTTTCAAAGCAGCAGGCAAGAGGAGAGGGGGCATGTAAACTACATCTGACTTCTGGGCAAGAAGAAGTGCTAGTTTTGCTGGATTTAGCAGAATTTTCTTGCTTTGCTTTTCAGGATGGAGCCAAACTCACAACTGCCATGTGCTGGTGTTACCCAGCTGTTTATACTGTGAATCAAAAGTGCTGTTGTGTTTATCCCTAGCCATCTGGGGAAGAGCATCCTTATTGTGCTCCACGTCTCCAGTTAGTGATGTTTAAATATACACGCAGCTGATTAACTCAATAAAAGGGAAGGACTGAGTCTGTGTCTAATGAAGCTGGACTATCCTAATTTTAAAGATACAAGCGATCCCTGGGTGTCCAGACCTTTCTGATGCCAGCTGCAGTGGGAAAGCTTCTGGATTTCAGGTGGGAGGGTTTGAAATGGAATTGGTGCCTGTCTCTGGCTGAATTTTTGCAGTAGGGGGGTTTATTCCACTCTCTGTGTATTTTCTGCCACAGTAATGACTGCTGTCAGGAGTAGCTGCATTTGTTTAATGTGTTCACCATAGACAAGAGCCAAGCCCACAGTCTTACCATTGGTAAGAGCCAAGCCCACATTCAAAATACAATTTTGAAAATAATAATAAAATAATATATATAAAACTAACTGCACCCATTGATACAGTGTCAGTTAAATCCCAGCAACTATAACCATCCTCAAAAGGTGAAATCTTTTGACTTTGTCCAAGTAGGTCTTTAGGCAAAGAGACCTAAACATGAGCCTTGGAGCACAAGTGGTTACCCCAACGATTTTGTTGTTGGATCCACACTGTTGTGTGAAATCCTGGGCTGAGAACTCTTCACAGGAAACGACTTTGGGTGACAGACCTGGCTGTGAAGCAATCTCCAGATCCGTATCACCCAGCCGTGCCAGCGCTTGCGCATGTCCCGTCAGTCGGCCGTGCGGGGAGCATGTGGAGAGGACGGTGTGTATCTCGGGGCTGGACCAGGAGAACCTGCTGTGTCTGTCTCTCTGTGTGAAGCTGGCTGGGGGAGGTTTGAGTCCGGCTGTGAATATTTTGCTGTTCGTGCTGGTTTGGAGAAAAGGGGTTTTGTGGCTGTAAGTCCCTCCTGAGAGCTGGTATTACTTTGGAAGTGGTTTGTAGCACAGCGGGTGTGGGTTTTACCCCTCTCCTGGGAGCGTGAGCTGATGGGAGCCAAGGGGAGCGCTGCTCCAGCGCTGTAATAGACTGAAAATGGAGAATTATTTTTTGTCATTTATGAAAATTGTCTCTGTAGATAAAAGCAGCGGCTCCACGCTGGCTGGAGGTTACACTGGGCTCGGTTGATTATAATCCTGAAATCTCACAGGGCATAAACAAGCAAGGGTTTGGCAACCCTTGTTCAGATTTCAGCTTGGACTTGGGATTAACTCGGCAGTCCTGCTGCTCCGCAAACACACTCTGCCTTCAGCTGCAGTTAATACTGAGAGATGCCTCCCGCTTGCTGTGGGGATGGCACGCCAAGATCCTGACCCCAGTCTCCTCTCAATCAATTAGGAAAAGCATAAAACAAGTCCCAGGACTTCGTATGCCGTTTCAAAACAGAATAGACCCTCCCTTTTATCTCTGCCCTAGTTCTTGCTGGCGAGATAAACAATGCTTGGTCTTGTTTATGGAGTGTGTATTATGGTCTTGAGTTTATTCTGCGTTCAGCCAATGCGTGGTGATCCTCTGAGGGACGGGAACTCGAGAAGGCAGCTTGCTGGCTTTTTGACTTGTTCTCCCACTTCATTGTGTTTTCTGTGGGCAACTCCCTGGTGATAAATGAACTATAATGTCTGAGGAGAACAACTAATCTTGCTATGGTATTGTTTCAAATCTGCAAGAATTTTCATTCTAATGCTGGTTGTCTTGAATACATTATGTTCTCAGAAGTGTTTTTTATTAGCATATCCTAGTTTTGAAATGGGTGGTATTTATGATGTTTTTCTTTTAATTTGACTTATACTAAGAGCTGACGCTGAAAGTTTCCCCTTGCAGGACATTGCCGTAATGCAAATTTGCTGTCCTGCTTTGCTGAACGGTTCAGAACACAACAGCATTTGTAGAGGCTTCTCAGCAGGCGGATCTAATTAGGCAGAGATTTCTTTTGTGGTGTTTATTTCTCACCAAGTAGAAGCCATTGATTTAAACATAAGACACTAAGCTCTCGTAATTATTTGAAATAAACACATAGCTGTTAGGAGACTGCTCTGAAATTCAGTTCCTTCCAGATGTGTGGAGAGCTTCTTGCGTGTCATCTGCCCCAAAACACGTCTTTTGTGGGACACTTTGGTGCTGAGACATCAGGGGTTTTTGTTAATGCCAATGCTAGTGAGAGCTGAGCAAGGATGGACTGCAGTGAATTAGGGAAAAAAAATTGTGATTGAAGAGGTCTTTAGGGGAATGGCTTAATATGTAAGAGATGAAGGATGCCTCCAGGTGAGCTCTGCCAATTTATACTGGCACAGGTGGGAGCCGTCTGCCACCTACTCTCAGGAGTTGCTGCAGGTGGGGCAGTTTGGCTCTCCTGCCCTCTCCTCCAGTGCCTCCCTCCGTGGCCAGGGCACAGCAATTTAAAACAAAAAAGATTTCAGTTGAAGGTAATGTGCCAGACACCGAACCAGAGCAAAGGGGCTGAAACACAGCCCTTCTTCCAGCATTGCTATCAGGGCGGTTATTTCCTTCATCAGGGTGGGGTGCATTCCTGTGGGCAGAAATCTCTTATATTTCCTTGGTCTGAATTGCCAGATTCGTCTGGAGATTGCCATTCCCAACCAGTTCCCGGGATGCTGATTGGCAAACCCCTTTACAGGGACTGCATGTACCCACAAGGTGCTTTGACAGTGCTTCCAGAGGGAAAGGCAAAGGCTGCAGTGTGGCTCACACTTCCACGCTGTCCTTACCCAAGGCTCCTTTGGGTGGAAAATCAAAGATCTGGGTAATTTAGCTTTTGGTTGGAATTTGCCATCAACCTTGGAAATATCCTGGGTGCAGCCCTAGCACGTGCTGTGCCTGGGGCTGGGACAGCAGTGATTGGACACACAGCTCAGATTTTTACCTCCTTGCAAAGAAAAAGTAATTTTTTAAGGGTTTGTTTTCTTTTTTTTTTTTTTTTAGACAAAATGTGTTAGGCTGATAGGAATATTAAGCAAAGAGCCGCCGAGAAGCTCTCCTGCACGTTTCTCAGGCAGGGGCTCTGCCAGCTCCTGCCTGCGATCCTGATGGGGCCGTTTTTCGAGCAAACGAGTTCCAGACAAACTTGCATTTTATTCAAAACTGAATGCAAGATTGGCCAGGTTAAAAAAAAAAAAAAAGCAGCAACAACCAGGTGCTGCTTTTATCGAGTTCTCTCACAACTTAAGCAGCCTGTGTCTGCTTTGTGCCTCGTTAGACTACAATTACACCTCTTTTTCTATGAGAGGTTTGAAAGGACAATCTCAGAGGTCCCTTCCAACCATGAAAATTCCGTGATGCCTTTTTGTCAGGTGTTTCTGCAGTGCCTGAAAGAGAATTGTGGCAGAAATTCAGGAAGGTTAAAGTCATGGGCCTGGAAGAGCAGCATCTGGGTGGTAGGAGCCTGGCTGGTGCAGAGAGGTGCCTGATTAATGAGCTGTGATGGGGGAAGATTTGCACCTTCACCTTCTCTAAAAAGACCCAGGACACAAGCCTTGACCAGGCTACATTCTGCTTGTGGAGTGTAGGACAGGCAGCCCCTGCTATGCCTGGTCGGAGTTTTCCAGAGCCTTTTAGGATCAGGCAATCTAAATGGATGGGAAGGCTATTGAGAAAACATTCATTAGCTCAGGTGGACCTAATCATCTGGTTGAAGGGAACACACATTGCAAAATGTCCACAAAAACATTTTAATTATTCCTAATTGTACTTCCAGCCCTCAAAAACCAGTTCTAGATTTCCAGATATTTTTTTTTTTATGGCTCTTTTGTCTTTTAATATGCGTGTAGTTTAGGTAAGATTGAAATTAGGAATGATTTAGAAACATGTCTGTACAGAGTTAAGGTGTACATGAAGGGAGCAGGAAAACTAGTGCAGCGACAGTTACCTGAGAATAGCCTGTTGACCATAATTTAGGAAAAACTTATTTGAAGGAGTTTGTAGATTTCTGTTTGCTGTACTCTGATTTTTTTCTTTATTAATTTTTGTTTGTTTCTGTTGAAGCCTTTTTTTTGTTTCTTCCTCTTGTCTTCATGAATCAGGACAAGTTAGGCAGAAAATTAACGATACATTCATTATTAGTTTTAAGTGCACCTATATAAATACTATTAGTTCACAGCTTACTCTGAAGCTACTCATAATCACTGCTTTTGGTTGTTTGGGTTTTTTTTTTTTAAGGGTTTGACAGCAGGAGTTTATCAGAGGAGTTGATTGCTAAGAGCTTGTATTGTTCTTAAGTGAGATAGACTGAGAAGTGCCCTGGTGTTCAAGCTATTAGAGCAAGAATATGTATTGCATGAAGCATCTCCAATGCTGCTTCCCATCTCCTCTGCAGTAGGGCAGCAGAGGAGGGGAGCCAGAGTTGTCCCAGTCCTGTGTGTCTTTGGGCAAGAAGGGAAATGTCTTTGTGCTGAATGTACCTGGCTGCAAAATGCTTGGGGTGCCCGTCAGCTCCTCCTTGGGCTGGGATGGATCTCGCAGGGTGGGAAGGAAACAGGGTGAAGTTCTACCCACATCCTGAGGCAATTTCATGCAGGTTTCCTTACCAAATGCAAAGGCTCCCCCCTTCACCCTCCCACCTTCTTGGCATCAGAGATGATCAGGGATGCATCTCACAAATCCAGCGCTGGATTTACACAGTCTGCTCCCCATGGAAAGGTTCACCCAGACCTTTGAGAGTGCTGGTGTGTCCCCCTGCCCAGGTAGAAGGCTCTTCAAGGTGGTGTGGGACAGCTGCATTTTGTA